>JBCJKH010006145.1:0-12366 GCA_039877255.1 Loriculus beryllinus | reverse complement strand
GAGCACTTCACTTTTTTTTACGGAAAGGGTTTTCTGTTTGGTTGGTTTATCCAACCTTGCCCTCTCCCTTTTCCCCCCCCCCCAAAAAAAAAAAAAAAAAAACAAAACAAAACAACAAATAACAAACAATAAAAGTTGGGTTTGTTAATCAAAGACTTTAAAAATGAGTCTTCATAAATGAGTCTTCATTCATGCGGTTCAGTCTCCATGATGTTACCAAGCAGTCTGGAAAGGGAGCAGATGAGGATGTGGAGACCAGGAAGAATGCTCTTTTGCCCATAAGATGGTCACAGGATGTCATTTAGAAGCTGGTGAAGAAAGCAGATCTTTTTTTTAGGAGTAACATATGCTTTTTCATATGGAGAATGGCAGTTCAGAAGCTGCTGTAGAATCCCCTCCATCTTACTCTCTCTTTTTTTTCCTTCTTTCCCTTAAGCTCTACAAGGTAGCAGTGCTGCCAGCCTCAGCATTCCTGAATCATGACTGAGGAATGATGAGATGAAGGAACCTGAGGGTTTGCTTATGCTTCTAGAACAGGATCCATGCTGGTTCTTGCTTGGACAGTTCTTTGCCCACCCTTTTGCCTCAAATCTCCTTGCTCGGTTACCTGAGTGCTCTTCCTGCTCTTTGGTCTATCACAGCTTGTTCTTTCCTATCTCCAGGAAAGGTTGTTACACCCTTCCCACCACTTTTAGCTCCCCTTTTCTCCTCATTTCGCTGGCTCCTTACTCCTCCTTTCGCCACAGCTCCCAAGCCTAGTGTGATGGTTCAACATGCCCATCTTCCCTCTCTCTAGGCCCTGCTTCCACTACAGCTATTAGTCTTGATCTTTTTTTAACCCTATGTACTCTGACTTTCAATCTAGTCATGTTTTTCACCCAGTCAAGGCTCTTTTCGCCCACTTCCACCTCTTAATTTTCCAGTAACTCCTAATCTCCACACCAGTTCTGGTGTCGCTACGCTCCTTGCCCTCATCTATTCCCCGTGCTTTCCACCCCCAAGGAATTTAACTGTTCTCCTTGCACTGAGCTGCTTCTCCTTCACCCTGAGTAGTGTCACCCTGACGCGGGGACAGCTCTCCTTCATGCTTCCTCCAAAGTAGCTGGCTGGAGCTGTTCATAGTAAAGGGCTGTTCTTTTTAACATATAGTTTAATAGTCTAAACCAAAATGTGCTTTCTTTTTTTTTTTTCCTGAGTAAATTAAATAAAGCCATTTTTTAAAAGAAAAGAATATATAAAAAAATCAGATGTAGAGAGACGGCCAAATGGAAAATTTCAGCTCAAATCATAAAAGTTATAAGCCACTCAGTGTTTTAGAGTGGGAATGCCCAGACAGTCTAATTCGAGCTCTGCTGTTAAGTCTTTCCTTCCAAAAAGCTGCATTTTGAACCTGCCACTCTGGGATCAGTCACATCACTGTCTCTGGTAGCTTCAGAATAAAGCAGGAACACAGCATTTGCTTTGCCTTAGATCATGCCTTCTCAGAAGCTTTGTTTGAATTGTAAGGCAGATGGAGACATGACGTCTGATAGCTGGAAACAGTAACTTTACACTCAAAGCCTGCAGTATTTTTTTGGGAAGAGAGAAGGGCAAACCTGGAACCTGGAGTTTTGCATATGGTAGGTCTGTTAGCATTGTCACCAGTGTAAACAAACCCATTTAGAAACAGTCTTGTTACACCTCTAAAAATGGTTAATGTGGACATGTTCAAGCCTTGCCTAAGATGCACCATTTCAAATTGGCATAATTAATTTGGTGAGTTCTTAAGGTAAAGGATGAGGCACCTGTTAAGTTGGTGCAATCAACCAGAGAGCCTCCGGGCTGGTGTGGCTCTCTGCCTGGGACACTAATGATGCTTTTGTGCCTGCCTGCAGCATGCAGGTGCCCAGTGCAGCTACAGCCCCTGCAGCAATACAGCTCCTGCTCCCCAGGGCACCACTTGTGCTGTTTCTCTGTGAAAGGTGCAAGATGAAAGCTGCACGGCACAGGACCTGCTGTGGGGGCTGAGGACTGGAGGAGAGGAGGGAAGGCATGCAGAGAGGAGGAAACTGGCAGCGCAGGCAGGCCCTGAAAAGTGGGGTGCCCTGGCAGGGCTGAGGTTGGACTAGATTCCTTAGCTCAGACCTCCTCCTCCTGAGGCTGTTGTGACATGAGGTGCTGGACTTCACACTGAAGCAGGCATCAAGCATGCACAATTTCTGCTGTCACTAGAGCTGAGAGAGAAACAACTACTACTGCACTAGGTCAGCAGTGGACAGCCAGGAGACAAGAGCAACGAACCTGCGATGATTCTCACCAAGTGAGCAGAGCATGTGCCCAAACCACAGATCTATCCAATGAAAGCTGGGCTCAGAGCAGTTTTAAATTCTTCTTCTGCATTAGGTGTTCTCGGTGTTTCACTAAGCAGCTGTAATGTTGATCTGAATGTGTCACATGCAGATGGTGTAGTACGGACCACACGTTGCAAACTAAAGCTCTGTGTTAGGTCAGCTTTACACAACCTTGTTTGTGCCTTCAGTAAAAGAAGCAAAAGACAGCTCTCTTCACTCTTGGGCTTTAGCGAGTGCGCAAGTACATGGGAACGTGAAAAACAGCAAGAAGGAAGGATTCTCAAAAGGACTCAGCACTTCCAGGCTCCAAGTCCAGAGCTCCTTTCTCCGAGATCATGGAGTGATGAGTGCATCTGCCTGCTTGCTTGTTTCTAACTGGTGCCAGATCATTTGCAAACGAAATGCATGACAGGCAGAAGAAAACGAGCGGCACTTTGTAGGCTGCATCCTCCACCACAGCCCTGCACTCCCCTGCAGATGCTTTCCCTCCTGCTAACAGTTCTGCTGCAGGGGCAGTCTCTGTAAAACACACAGCTTGCCAGGGGGCTCCTGCGTCCACTGCTGGAAAGCCAACAGACAAAGGGACCACACCTCGCCAGCACTGGCAATGCCGGTAACCGGCAGCCACTGGGTACACAGCCACAGGCGTGCTCCAGGCTAACCCCTTCTCCGGTTCACCTGGATGAGGCCCAATAGCCTTCACCATGAAGCAGCAGCAGTGGGTTTCTCACTGAGAAAACAGAATCCTTCCCACCTTTCATCACAGTGGTGTCCAAACTTGGTGCTGCTGCTTGCTCCTCTAAAACCTCAGCCCTGTATTTGCTGTGCGGGGACCTGACTAAATGGATGTGGGTGCCTTCGCTGCGTACCACCCTTATAGCGCCAAGGGAACGCCTCGCTGCCATGCCACTGCCTATTCCTGTTTCCCAGACCATCTAGGAACTTTAAATACACAAAGTCTGTCATTCTGGAGCCTCTGTTCAGGATATGTGAAATCTTAGGGGTTTGGGGTTTGTGCTCTTCTCTGCATATAAACCTTTTGCATGTTGTTATTTCAGCTTTTCGGGTTTACGCTTTCTATTCTTCTCTTAGGTATTGAGACACTTTTGCTGGCTCTAGCAATAAGTAATCGTTGGAAGTGCAAAACCATACTTGTAAGGATGGGTGGTGTGTCCAATAAAACCACCAATCAGTTACAAAAGGCTACCTTGAGCAAGCAATAAACATTAAACACAACACAAAAGCACAAATGCAGCAACGAAGCTGAAAGTAAAACCTGACGGTGACAGTAAAAACTGTGTTCAGAAGCGTTCACACTCATGTGAGCAGAAGGCAAGATGAGGAGTTATCTTCCATAGCAGATGTGTGATAATGCAGATGCAATTAGATAGCCATGCTTTCCATGAGCTGACCAGAACGTGGCACGCAGTGCCCATGGGTGAGGAGCGGGAGCCCTTCCAGACAGCAGCATAGCACCCACCTCAGGTGTCCACAAAGGCAGCGCCAGCACAGCCCCAGGCCCCACGGCAGCGAGGGCTCTGTCCAGACCAGGAACGGCCACACTGACCTTTGCCATTGAGCAGCACGATGCGGTGCTTGCACTGGCTCTGCGCTTTCCTGCTGACCCGAAGCAGGGCAGCGGGCAGCACCTGGGCAAGGCCAGCGGACGCTTGCAGAGGGCTGAGCGGGGCAGGCTCCCGGACAAGGGGCGCCCCGGGCGAGGCTCTGCAAGGACGTGGGGCCAAGGCTGGGGTAGCGGTGGGCCCGGGGGCACCGGGAGAGGGTGAATCCAGCGCAGAGCCGGGCGGCAGGGCTGACGTGAGCAGTGCCGGAGGGTTGCGGGGAACGGGGGAGCCTGGCCAGGAGAGGCAGAGCCGGGCCGAGCTGAGCCGAGCCGGGCAGCCGAGGTCCGGTTAACGGGGTCAGGCCTCAGCCGCGGATATTATGGGATGGTGAGGCCTGCGGGGGTTGTGTGTGTGCACGGGGTGAGGGCAAGCGGAGGGTATTATGGGATGGCGAGGCCGTCTGCGGCGGGGGAGGGCGAGCCAAGCCGCGACTATTATGGGATGGCGAGGCCTCCCGCGACCGGAGGGGGGCAGGTGGGTGGCGGGGAGTATTATGGGATGGCAGGCCCTGCTTGCCGCTGGGGGAGTATTATGGGATGAGGATGCCCCATAAGGCGATGGGGGGGGGGGGGAAGAGAGAAGCAGGCGGCTATTATGGGATGGCAGGGCCTGCGCTGCAGCCGGCGTGAAGGGAGTATTATGGGATGGCACCATTCCCTGCGCGTGTGACCGGGGCGACTATTATGGGATGCCTCTGTACCTAGGGTGGGCTGCCTCCCTGGGAAATATTATGGGATGTGGCGGACAGAGGGAGGAGGGAGGGAGGGAGGGAGAGGGGGGTTATTATGGGATGCCGGTGCGGAGCTGCCACCTCAGTCACCCCTTACACTATGGCCCCACTGCCCCGTCCCACCGCCTGCCCTTTCACCCCCCCTTTCCCCTGCCCTCGGCAAGTCATAACCGATAAAGCCGGTGGGGTATTATGGGCTGGCTGCTCCAGCGGTGTGGGAATTGGGGGTGGGGTGGGGGGGTGGTTGCTATGGAGCGTTTCCCGTGGGCGGCTATTATGGGATGGACTCGCCTTTGTGAACTATTATGGGATGTGGCCGGCTCGGCAGGGTGGGGCCGCCCAGGAGGGCTAAGGGGGCTCTCGCCGTGCGGGGAGGTGGGAGGGGGCACATGGCATTGGACATGGGCAGAGACAAAACCGTGGTGGGGGCAGCGGCTGCCACTGCACATGGGTTCCATGGAAAGCTGAGGGTGGGTCCACGCCTCCAGCAGTCTGCGGGCTTCTGCGGGCTCTCAGGGCAAATTGTGTTGCCTGTGTGGTTGAGGCAGGGGAAGAACGCACAGCCCTTCAAAACTGAGGCTCCAGAGCTTCCCAGTGACTTGCAGTAGCTTAAAACAGTGATGGGCTCCTCAGGACAAGAAAGACAAAGAGCTACTGGAGAGGGGCCACCGGAGGCCACAAGGGTGCCCAGCGTTCTGGAGCATCTCCTATGGAGAAACTGTGGGAGCTGGGTCTGGTTAGTCAGAGAAGAGCACACTGAGAGGGGATCCCATCAATGCAAATCAGTATTTCAAAGGCAGGTACCAAGAGGATGGTGCCAGGCTCTTTCCAGTAGCGCCCAGCAACAGGAGAAGGAGAGGTGGCCATAAACTAAAACACAAGAAGTGTTCCTTCCTCAACATGAGGAAGAACTTCTTAACATTGAGAGTGGCAAAGCACTGGGACAGGCTGTCCAAGGGTCTGTGGAGCATCCCTCTCTGGAGACATTCAAACCGCCATGGACACATTTCTGTGCGAGCTGCTCTGGGATTGGACCTGGTGACCTCCAGAGCTCCCATCTAACCCAAATTATTTTGTGAAACATTGGTCCCAAATAGATCTTCTTCAAGAAAAAAACTTGCCGCATAAGTCCAAGTGTCAGCTGGGAGCTGGCAACTTCAAGAACCATGCCCATGCATGGCACAGAGCAAGACCCATCCCCGAGCAGTCCATCTCAGGACCTGGTATGTGACCACTGTTTTCTGCACCAAGGGCACAGCCCAAGAGTTACCTGCTTGGTTGTTGCCTGTTAGGATACAAGAGAAAACCTCATCTAGACACTCATGGCTCTAGCAGCTTTGCAAACCTTCAGCTGGTTTTGAGCTAAAGGTGACTTGGTAGGTGTCACCACTGAGATTTGAGCTCTGTATGGCCTTTTTCTCTCACACAAGCCTGAGTCCGTCAGTCCTGCTCAGCAGCTGTGGGGCTCACACCCAGCCGAACGGGGTACACAACCTCTAGGTTAATTTGTGCTGCTCCCTGTTGCACAGTTGTTGCTGGGTGCAGTGCTGGAAATGCCTCTCCCAGATCCTGCTGGGAGCAGGAAATGAAAGAGAATTCTGTCCCAGCCTGTTTTTTCAGTATTTCTGCTAACTGGGCTCAAGAGAAGACATTTCAGTGATTTTTGCTAGCATGCACCAACAATACAAGATGCAAAACCAGGTATCATGGAATTGCAATTCAGGCAGCTTGAACCAGCAGGCTCTTACAGCAGTCCCTTTGAGACCACTTGCTTTTTCTCTGAGTGGATCCAACTGTTTGTTTCATCAGGAGGGGAGGAGGGCATATCTATCTAAGGAGCTTCAGAGAAATAGAAACCAAAAAATGCAAACAAACAATCCTTAACTTCTCTTGTATACCTTCCAGCTTTCGTTATTCATTGTATACAGAATTCTATGTTGTAATTCTATGTCTGGTAATATTGCAAAGGCAAATTTTTGCAATTGCAAAATAACATTTGTTTCTTACTAAGTGCCTTTATCTTCAGGAAAATAAAGGTGAAGATAAACATGGAAAATTCTAACATGAATGTCTGGTGTCTGGCAAAGTTCTGAGTAACTGAAAACAAACTTGTGATGGAAAATGTCGAGCAACCTTAGCTATAGGTGCCAGTACCAAGATGTGATGTTTTTTAAAGCAAGCAAACTAGCAAAGCATGCAGAGATAGAGATCAGCCGTTCAGATTTACAGGGGGGTGATCAATCCCCAATCTTCTCTATCTCTCCCCACGCCTCACTTCTCTGCCGCTAGCACTGCCTCATGCACCATGCACGTCTGGCTGACGCGGTGCAGCTCTGCCTGCACGGCCATGCCGTTCACCCTGCCCCCTCCTTCTCCTGACAAAACAGGAGATGAGGCTCATGATGAGCACAGAGCGAAGTCTGAACTGCTGCTCTTCTAACGGGAAGTAGATGCAGTCATGCTTGCATATGTGCAGCCCTCACCTAGGTGGCTGTTTGAGACTGGATCTGCTGTTGATACTTGGAATGTTGTTCCCAAAAAAGAAACACACGTGGTCTGCTCAGTGGTTCTTGATCTTACCCTTGCTGTATACTCCCAAATTCTCTGTATGCACATCTGTCTCTGCCTGTTGTTCCAGTGGTATTTGTCTGGTGCAGGAATAGCTTCTTGGACATGACAGGAAAAGCTCTTGTCTCTGTTTTGCAAGATGAGGAGACTTTCTTGTGTCATTTTCTTCCATGTCTGACATCAAAGCAAAGATACTTCCATTGTGTTAAATAAGATCACACTTCACTGTGAAAAGCAAAAAAAAAAAAAATAGAAGGAGAGGGGGGCATGATGAAGAAAGCAACAATAAAAATGGATCATTTAGATCCATTAGATCCATTAGCTTGCTATGGAGGTTTTGCAGAAATTTGGAAGTGGAGAAGAGTATTCTGGGCAGAAGAATGAGCTTTATTGTGTTAGAGATGATTCTGAGAAATCTCCAGGAACTCGCCAACAAAGTTTTAAGTTGACAAGGAGGTATTCTTTATTGCGGCGCCAGGAGACACGGGGGATAGCAGAATTCAGGACAGTTGCTTTGGCTGGTGTTGTAGACACAGGATCCTCACGGCATAGTTTAAAATGGGGGTGAGGAGAGTTGAAAAGACACTGACTCTGGGACAACAACTGAATATTGAGTGAAAGTTTGGACCTGTTTCTTACTAATTTCAAAGTAGAAGTTACTTATCTGGGACTTTGATACCTCTCCCTCTCAAAATGGTCTAGGGCAAAATTCTCTGACTTACCAAAGAAAAACAAAAGGCAAGCCTTCTCAGAAATCCTGAGAACCTCAAGGTTACTTGGAAGAAGCTGTAAGACCTCAGCTCAGGGTCACAGCAAGCACCAATATGACCAGGAGAGCTGCTGAATAGAAAACACAAGGGGTAAGTCCATTCACATGAGCTACAAATGGTCAAAACTAGGTTAAGAGAAGAAATGAAATGTACCTGCAGCCTTTGAGGAGCAGCATCACATTTAGAGATACATCGGATGATAGCAGTTTTACACAGATACTGAAAGCTATTTTTTCATGTTACTGGTTGTATGTAACCTGACAAAACAGATATTACAGTCAGGCTAGAGCAATCCTCAGTCAGAGGAACAGCAAAAGCAAAAAAGGGTAAAACAGAGGTATGTCTGTATCCTAGAACCCAACTGAAGCAATACAATGGCACCCTCACAGTGTCCAGCAGCTAAACCCATTAACACCTCTACTTTGTTATTAGACATGAAAGGAGCTAACAAAAAATAGCTTGAGAGACCATAAACTGAGCGTTAAGATCACATTGTCTGCAGTACCAGCAAGTCATGCTTATAGTCTGTTATCTGTGTCTTACACAGTTGACGCTAGCTTGGAAAGTCACCCTTCTTTCCAAAATGCTCTGGAGTCCCTTCCCCACCCTCGCCTCCCTCACAGGGCAGCACGGAAATATGCTGGATGGGTTTTTGGCCTGCATCCCCTCCTAAGGGAGAACACCTAAGGAGTACCAGGGTCACGCTTTGCTCTCCTTATTACTTTGGAGCAACATGTCTCTGTTGAAAGTGAAACTGAGAAAGGGCTGTGGGTCTGATAAAGGCCTGGGCAGGAGAAGTTGCCTGCGAGGTGGAGGAAGGTGGGGCAGGGACCTGGACCGTGGGTGGCTCACCATGCACAAGACCACAGAAATAACTGAGGGGCTGTGGGGATACAGAGCTCCCTTCATGCAGTTGTATTGGAAGCACAGTTGTGGGGAGGGTGTGGAGAGTCCTCTGTTCCATTCGGATTTCCCTAACAAGGGTGCAGCACTGACATGAAGGGATGTTGCAGGCATTTTTCCCCAACAGAAGTGTGCTGTGGCTTTGTTAGGGGCACTGACATCCATCAGTGGGTAGGGAAGATTATACTACACAGATCTTGCTGTAACTGTTTCCAAGCCAAGTGCTATAAACTCAGAAGGTTTAGTTAAACCAGGTAAGTAATCAAATGGCAGTAAGGTAGGGCAACTTCCAGGTTTAACGCAGCCAAACAACTGGAAATTTGTTTCATGGTGTTACTATCAAAGGAAAACATTTAAAAGTCTCATTTTTTTTGAAATTCATTTAATCGACTTGGCCCTCACAAACACAAAAAAACACCTTAATCATAATCACTTATATCCTGTATGAATTTTTCTTTTAGAGTAAAAAATAAGGCATTTGCTGACTGAGAAACTTGAGTTACAAAGAAAAAGGAGGTGGAGGTGGGGAACCTTGGGGAGATTCATGATAAAAACGTGCTCAAGGGTCATACAAGGAGAGGTTTGAGGGAAGTGGTGGCTCATTGGGAAGCTTGGAGCTTTTGTGACCTAAGTGCTACAAGTTGCTTAACGGTTAGGAAAGAGATAATAACCCCAGACCATAACTCTGCCAGCAACAGTCTCAGGCTGTAGAGGCAGCCCCTTCAGTCATAGAATCATAGAACAAACTCAGTTGGAAAAGACCTCTAAGATCATCAAGTCCAACCCACACTGTAGCTCTCGCCATATGGCCAAACCGCCAGAACAGAGGTGTTCACACCGAGTTCAGTGGTTGCTGGTTGGGGCCAGGCTGCTCAACACAGGGAATTCAGTGTGGCTGTCCACATGGCTCCCGTTAGGATTACAACTGTCAGCGCACAAAAGAGGGAATGAAAAGTCCTGCCAGGATCCATGTGAGTTTGGTGGTGGTTATCCACCATGTGTGTTTCTAGTGCTGTTATGCTTGATCCACATGGAGGGTGAATGGCTTTTTTTCTGTGGGGTAAACAACAGCAGTCATTTAGGTGAAGGTACACAGACAGGAACGGTGCACGTATGCGTACCATGGTTGGATGGAGCGTCAGTGGGATTTCTATGTGTTCTAGAAGGTGGGTAACACAATGGCGTTTTGGGACATAAGTCTGGTCTTTGCCAGCAAGGGGCGAAGGAAGCGCACAGGAGGGGCAGCTGCCTGCGCATTTCATGTTGCAGGACTGGGCCAAAGCACATGGCTTTGATGGGCACATGGGCGGGATGGAGCTTGATGGTACCTCAACAGAGGGGTGCTGGCGCAAGGAGGTGGGCCATCCGGGGCTGCAAGTGCAGCTAGGGGAGAGCTGGCCAGTAGTCCGAGACACTCCAGCACTTGGCAAAGGTGAGAGGATGGTGTTATGGAATACTTGCATACCCGGTGTACATGCGGACACATTTTTGGTGTGGTTTGGCAGACACAGTGTGGATCATGTTGCAGGATCTGTGAACGACCCTTTGCAGTCTGTAACTGTAAATCCTCTGCTCACATTCTGGGATGGATGTTTCACTGCGTTGGGACAAAACGTGCATGTGATCCACCACGCATGGGACAGCGGAGCCGTCTGTGTGAAGAGGAACCTAATGTTGACACCCAATGCTTTACCAGGAGAGATGGACAGGACTGTGCCTCTCGGTTGAGATTAGCAGTGTTATGACAATGCAAAACGGGGGATATGCACCATTATGGGATGTGATTCTAATGGGAAATTAACGATACAGTTGGACATGCATAACTGGGGTATATTTATACCTATGGACCGTTCATGTCTGTATAAAGGGACGAATCTCCTGGCAGAGGGCCTTGGTGGGGAGCAGTGTGCAGTGCTATGTGAGAGGGAGGGATGCAGTACACAGAGGCACCGTGCATCCCTGAGGTATGTTTCTGTAGGTACCAGCCGTTGGGAGAGGAAAGGCCTGGCTCTGCGTGCAGAGGGGAGACAACAGAAGTCACCGGTGGTGGCTGTGCCGCGGGTGGGGATAGATAGCCTCGGAGCAGCCCCGCAGCCCCGCGGGCAGAGCGTGCTGGATGGGGCACGGCACGGGGAAGGGGAGCGAACGGAGCACTGAGCTCTAAGATTGGGTGCCACCGGTGGGGGCCCGGCGGAGGGTGGTGCCCGCTGCGGGCCGCCAGGGCCCTGTGTCAGCGAGCGGGCGGGCGGCGCGCAGGGGCCGGGCGATGCCAGAGCGCTCCGGGCTGCGTGGCTGGCCCCGTGCCCCGGGACCGTGACAGCGGCGCGGCGGGCAGCGGGCCGGGCGGGGCGGGGTGGGCGACGGAGGGTAATGGCGGGAGGAGGGGCGGCGGGCGACGGAGCCCCCTGGGGTGCGGGGAGGGCGGCCGCGAGTATTATGGGATGCCTGGCTGGACGGTGGCTCCGGGCGATTATTATGGGATGCCTGCCTGAGCGGTGGGGGGGGGGGGGGGTGGTGGGGGTGGAGGGGGTGTATGTGTGACTATTATGGGATGTGCGCCCGGGGTGTGACTATTATGGGATGTTCTGGGGGATATACAGTGTGCCCCCCGTCCTCCTCCTCCTCCCCGCCGCCGCCGCAGGGGGGGTGTGCCTATTATGGGATGGCAGGCCGGCCGGCACGCGCGCGGGCGAGGGGCCGAGCCGCGAGGGGCGCCCTGCCCTGGTGAGGGGTCCCGGGTACGGGAAGGGGGGGGAAAGGAGGGAGAGTATTATGGGATGCCGGAGCGAAGGGGTGCGAGCGTGGGGAGTATTATGGGATGTTTCTCAGGGGGGTTGGGGGGCTTATTATGGGATGTTCCCGGCGGGAGGGGTTATTATTATGGGATGCCGGGCCGGGCAGTGAGTGGGAAGTTCTGAAGGGAGGGTGGATATTATGGGATGTCTCGGGGGGGGGGCGCTGGTTGCCGAGGAGATAGGGGCGTGGCCTGTTGCTGGGGTCCGGGGGCATATTATGGGATGGAGGCGGGAGCGGGGCGTGGCCTGGCCGGGTTTTTTCGCCTTTAAGAGGCGGTGCCGGGGCCGGAGCCATTTTCCCTTCAGCAGCAGCAGCAGCAGCAGCAGCGGCGGTGGTGGTGGTTGTGGTGAGAGCGGAGCCCGAGTCTGGAGCTGGGTGAGGAGCCGGGAAGGGACGAGGGCGGGAAGGACCTCCTGCCGCCTCTCGGGGTGCTCCTGCTGCCGGCCCCCCTTCCCTCTGCAGGACGCCCCGTTGGTTCCCGGCCGCAGCTTCCCCACAGGGCCGCGCCGTGCCCGTGCGGCCGCAGGGCATTTCCCTTCCCCCACCTGGCTCCGCACCGTCGGTCCCCGCCGCCCGTCCGGGGGGGGGGGGGGGTCGGCCCCGCCGCACGCGAGCCGAACTGCCCCGGCCCCGCCCCGCGCCCC
>JBCJKH010006134.1:3684-14097 GCA_039877255.1 Loriculus beryllinus | reverse complement strand
GAAGCCGTCCCGGGCGCCGCCATGTTGTGCCGATGGAGGCCGCAGCGGTACATAAAGCCTTTATTGCCCCGCGGCCCAGCTCTCCGCCCGGGGGAACAGGCCCCGCTCCCGGTGCGGACCCCACCGGGTGAAGACCCCCCCCGTCTACCCCAGCCCCCGGCCCGGCCCTCGGAGCCCCGCGGGAACCCTCATCCCCACGGCGGCTGGAAGCCGTCCCGGGCGCCGCCATGTTGTGCCGATGGAGGCCGCAGCGGTACATAAAGCCTTTATTGCCCCGCGGCCCCGCGCTCCGTCCCGGGCCCCGCCCGGTTCCCCCCCGGTTCCGCGGCCGGGCTGGCGGCTCCGGGCTCCCCGCCTCCGTACGTCCGGATCCGGCGAACCGGGACCCGGCCCCGCGGCTGCTCCGCGTCCAGGGACACGCTCCCGCGGGCCCGCCAGCCCGCCCGCCTCAGCGCGGGGCGGGGGACAAGCGGCGGCCGCTCCGGTGCTGCCGCCGCCGCCGCGTTCTCCTCCTCCTCGGTGTCGTCGTCCGGGCCCGGTGGGACCGTGGCGAACTGCGGCTTGGGCGGCACGACGGGCACGGAGCGCGCCTGCAGCACCGGAGCGGCGCGGGTGGCCAAGCGCAGCCCGGCCGCGGGCTCGGGCAGCGGCGGCTCGGAGCGGTTCGGCCCCGCGCTGCCCTCGGGAGGCGGCGATGGACGGGACCCGGACACCGGTTGCGGTTCCCTTCCCCCGGGCTCCTCCCGGCCGCCGGTTCCGTCCCCTTCGACGTCTTCACGCGATGCATCCGGACACGGCCCCGCTGGATCAGTTCTGGCACCGTCGTCCCCGGGACCCGGAGCATCCTGGACGGGTCGGACCGGCCCCGGGCTCCCGGGAGGCTCCAGCGCTGCCCGCAAAGGGCTGAGGTCGTCGTGGGCGCTCAGGAACAGCTCGTCCGGGTCGGACTCGTCGGGGGCCGTGAAGAACAGGTCATCCATGCACTCCTCGATGGACAAGTAACTGCAGGGCGGCTCCGCCGGCGGCTCCCCCGGCTGCGGCAGGGACACAGGGGCAAGGCGAGGCTGACACCGGTACCCCCGAGCACCGGGGATGCCACCGCGTCCCTTCCGTCGCCATCGCATCCCGGCCCCTTCCAGCCCATCGCAGCCCATCCTGGTCGCTTCCATCCCTGTTTTCTCCTCTCCATCTGACCGTGTCACTGCTATTCCGTCCCTGTTCCCTCCATCCCTGTGGATAGGATGTGTCCATCCTATCCCATCACATCCCTTTTCCTGTTCATCCCTGTCCCATCCAATTCCTATTCCCTCCATCGCGTGTGTATCCCCTCCATCTCACCCCTACGCCCTCCATCCCCACTGTGTCCATTCCATCTCATCCCTTTCCCTTCCCTCCAATTCCCATTTCCTCCACCACATGTGTATCCCCTCCATCCCCACTGTGTCCATGCCATCCCATCCCTGTTCCTTCCACCCAATTCCCATTCTCTCCATCCCATCTCTATCCCCACTGTGTCCATCCCTTCCCTGTCCCATCCAGTTCCCATTCCCTCCATCCCATCCCTGTCCCTTCCATCCAGTTCCCACCCTCTCCATCCCCACCATGTCTCCCCCATCCCAGGGGCTGTCCCTCTCCCGCCCCATTCCCCCTCTCCGCTGGCAGCTCACGTTCATGAACCCGCTCTCCAGCCCCTCCTGGCCCGGCTCCGGCTCCCTCTCCCCCTGCTCCCCATCCCCGGCGCCTTCCACCCAGGGCTCGGGGGTATCCAGGAAGGCGAAGGAATCCCGGAGCTCCATGGAGAGGCGGCTCCCGGCCACCGGGGACGGGGGCACCGGTTCTGGAGCATCCTCGGTCGCATCCGGCTGCGGGGTGAAGGTGCCGGCGCGGAGCGCGGGGCAGGGCAGCCCCTGGGTGAGCCGGGACAGGTTGGCCGTGATGTGCAGGGGGACGGTGACCGAGAAGGGCCCCGAGATGTGGAGCCCGGAGCCCCTCGGGGCTCGGCTGTGCCCGGCCCGGGGGGTGCCCGGCTCTGAGTGGGCGCTGCCTGAGCCCTGCGCCTGCTCCGGGGGCTCCTCCCGGCCCTCGCCCGGTTCCTGGCAGCGCCCCGGAGGCACCGGGTACGCGTCGAAGCTCTCCCGACGCTGCGGAGGCTTCCCCGGGGGCGGCTCCTCCGGGCAAGGGCCCCCTGAGCCTGGGGGGCACGGTCGGGCTCTGCGGGTGCTCGTCCAGCACGTCCCATCCCATCACATCACATCCCACCATGTCCCATCACATCCCACCACATCACATAACATCCCACCACATCTCATCCCATCACATCACATCCCACCACATCACATCCCATCCCACCACATCTCATCCCATCACATCACATCCCACCACATCCCATCCCACCACGTCCCACCATGTCCCACCACATCCCATTCACCCACATCCCATCCCATCACATCCCACCATGTCCCACCATATCCCATCCCACCACATCCCATCACAACCCATCCAATCACATCCCACCCCATCCCATCCCAACCCCTTCACATCCCACCCTATCTCATCCCACCCCATCCCACTCCATTCCACCCCATTGCATCCCACCCCATCCAATCTCATCCCACTCCATCCTACCCAACCCTATCCCACCCCATCACATCCTGCCCCATCCCGTCTCATCCCACCTGACCCCGTCCTACCTCATCTGACTCCATCCTATCACATCCCACCCCATCCCATCTCATCCTACTCCATTCCACCCCATCCCATGTCATCCCACCTGACCCCATCCCACTCCATTACATCCCATTACATCCCACCCTATCCCACTCCATTCCACGCAACCCCATCCGACCCAACCCCATCCCACTGGAACCCATCTTGCCTCATCCCACCCCATTCTGTCCCATCCCACCCCATCACATCTCACCCCATCCCATCCCACTCCATTCCACCAGACCCCATCCCACTTGAACCCATTTTGCCTCATCCCACCCCATTCCACCCCATTCCATCCCATCCCATCCCACCCTCTCCTACCCAACCCCATCCCACCCAACCCCATCCTGCCCCATCCCATCCCACCCAGCCCCATCCCCGCACAGCCCTGCCCACGCTCTCACCCTGGCTGGCAGAGGGGATGGCGCTGAGCGAGTCCATGCTCTTGGCCGGCCGCAGGCTCCTCGCGCTGCCCTTGTCCTCTGTGGAGAGGAAGGGGAGCGGGGATGGCCCCGAGCCCCGCGCCTGGAGCCCCGTCCCTGGGCAATGGGGTCCCTGCCCCCGGGGCAGCCCCGGGCCTCACCTTTCTCCTCCAGCGCCTTCGCCTTGCGCTTGGCCTCGTGGCTGGAGCGGCCCAGGTGGAAAATGGATCTCCACTTCCTGGCCTTGAGGGAGCCCTTCCTCCTGCCGGAGAGCCGCACGGCCGGGTGTGCACGGGGACACGGGTGTGCACGGGGACACGGGTGTGCACGGGGACACGGGTGTGCACGGGGACACGGGTGTTCAGGACACAGGTGTGCACAAGGAGATGGGTGTGCACGGACCACGGGTGTGCATGAGGATGCGAGTGTGCACAAGGAGATGGGTGTGCACAAGGAAACAGGTGTGCATGAGGACACGGGTGTGCATGAGGAGATGGGCGTGCACAAGGACAGAGGTGTGCACGAGGATGCGGGTGTGCACGAGGGCACAGGCGTGCACAAGGACAGTGGCGTGCACTAGGACACAGGTGTGCAGGACATGGATGTGCACGAGGACACGGGCATGCAAGAGAACACTGGTGTGCACAAGGACATGCATGTGTGGATGAGGACACGGGCGTGCACGAGGACACGGTGTGCACGAGGACACGGTGTGCACGAGGACACGGGCGTGCACGAGGACACGGATGCCCCCATAGGTGCTGCCTCCCACCTGTGGTCGCTGAGCTCGATGATGGTGTGGTAGGGCCGGATCGGGGGGGGGCCGTCGCCCTGGCTCAGCGCCGCCGGTACATGGTACGGTGGTGGCTGACCCCCCCCGGCCAGCAGTAGGGACCGGCGGGGGCTCTCGGCTGCTGCTGCCACCAGAATGGGGGGGTTAAGGTGCCAATGGACCCCCTCCCCCCCCACTACCACCACCACCGCCCCCCCCACTTTGCCCCATAGGCCGTACCCTGGAGGGGAGCATCCCCAAAGAGCTGCTCCACGTGGGTGAGGATGAACTCGACCACGATGGACTGCACCCGCACCTCCATGAACGCCGCCGTGCCGTTGAAGCCCGACGCCTCGATGTCCTTGGACCTGTCACGTCCTTGGGGTCACCCCCTGCGCCCCTGCCCTGTCCCCGTCCCCGTCGCTGTCCCCGCTCACCGCAGCAGGTTGGGGGCCCACACGATGGCCAGGTTCCTGGCGTGCATGTTGGTGCGGCTGCTGTGGGCCGCCATGCGCAGGAGGTGCCGCATCAGGAACTCCAGGGTCCTGCGGCACCGGAGTCGGGGGGGGGCGTCAGGGACAGCGGCACCCATGGGTGCCACCGCCGTCCCCTGCCTTGTCCCCCCTTTACCTGTAGTGGGGCAGGGGCAGCTCCTTCAGCACCTCCTTGATCTTCACCAGGCGAGCTTCCTCCATCTGGATGGCCACTGCATCCTGATGGCGACCGGCACCGGGTGACCGAGCGCCGGCTCCCCGGGGTGCAGGGGTCCGAGGGGCAGCTCTTGGGTTGGGGCTGGGGTTGGGGATGAGTGCTCACAGCGAACTTGTGGTAGAGCTGGTAGGTGAGCAGCGGGTTGGGCAGCTCCCGGCAATAGGCTTTGCACAGGGAGCTCACGCAGTGGATGTCCTGCAGGTAAACGTCCCTGCGCAGGTCAGGGCAGTGCTCGCTCTCGAACTCCTGCCTGCA
Organism: Loriculus beryllinus; assembly: GCA_039877255.1. Taxonomy (NCBI): domain Eukaryota; kingdom Metazoa; phylum Chordata; class Aves; order Psittaciformes; family Psittacidae; genus Loriculus; species Loriculus beryllinus. The sequence goes on along the minus strand of JBCJKH010006134.1, from coordinate 9,228 downwards.
ATGGGATTGGAATGGTAATGGGGATGGGGAGGAGATAGGGATGGGAAGGGGATGGAGGGGGATGAGGAGGGGATGGGATGGGAATGGGATAGGGATGGGGGTGGGATTGGGGATGGAAAAGGGGATGGGAAAGGGGATGGGGAGGGAATGGGGATGGGAAGGTGATGGGGAGGGGGAGGGGATGGGGAGGGGGATGAGGATGGGATGGGGATGGGCATGGGATGGGGATGAGAATGGGATGGGGATGGGACAGGGAGGGGGGGATCCCTCTCTCTGGCTGTGCTGGGACACCCCTGCAGTGTCCCAAGGGCTGTTGTGGTTCCCGAGGACCAGACACAGCCCTGATGGGCTGGCAATGGGGTGGGTTGGTCAGACAGGGCTTGGAGGCACGGGGTGGGGAATGCTGGGAATGGGAGTGCACTGGGAATGGTGGGGACTGGAGAATGCTGGGGGTGGGACATGGCAGGGGCAGGGGATGCTGAGGGCACTGGGGATACAGGAGGTGGGGGATGATGGGGCTATGGGGTGTTGGGGCCATTGCGGGCAGAGGGGATGCACCAGAGTGGGGAAAGGGGAAAAGTGCAACCCCTGGAGCCGCCGGGGCGGGAGGGTGGGAGGGAAATGGGAATTGAATGGGGAGAAGGAAGAAGGGGAAGGGCTGCGAGATGGGAGGGGCGGGCCACAGGGATGGATCTGGATTGGCTCCTGAACTGGCCCCGTCCCCGTTGCCCTCCCGCTGCATTCCCGCTTCCTCCTGTCTCATCCCACCAACATCCCATCTGGTCCTGTGTCCCCATTTCCCTCTCTTCTGCTCCCATCTCCATCCCATTCCCATCTTCCTCCTGGTTGACCCTGTCCAGTCTCCAGCTCCATCCTGGCTCCCTCTGATCTCCATCCCTTTATCTCCATCCCAACTGCTCCAGTTCCCATCCCATCCGCTACTGTCCCCATCCTCTTCATCCTATCTCTTCCTGCCTCCATCATCTCCATGATTTCTCCATCATTTCCATCCCATCCACCCTTGTCTCCAGCTCCATCCTTTCTCCATCATCTCCACCCCAGCTGCTCCAGTTCTCATGCCATCCCCTACTGTCCCCATCCTCTTCATCCCATCTCTTCCTGCCTCCATCATCTCCATGATTTCTCCATCATCTCCATCCCATCCACCCTTGTCTCCAGCTCCATCCTTTCCCCATCATCTCCATCCTTTCCCCACCCTCTCCATCCCCATCCCCATCCCCTCCGGCCCCGCTCACCGCAGCCGCTGGATGTTGGAGGACACCCCGGACAGCCGGTAGATCCCATCCACCACCCCGTGCTGCTCCACGAACTCGGTGCAGCTCCTCAGCACCTGCGGCACTGGGGGGTGGGGAGGGGAAGCGCCGGGCCCCGTCACCCCCAGAACCCCCATCCCTGACTCCCAATGGGGACCCCCAAACCTCAGAGGGGCCTCACCGGAAGCGCCCGATCGCGGCGCTGCCCGAGCGCCGGTGACGCAACCGCGGTTCCCCAGGCCCCGGTACCCCCGGTACCCCCGGCACCCCCGTACCCCCTCGCTCACCGTCCTGCCCCGAGCGCTGCAGCAGCTGCAGGAGGTCGCAGCCGAAGAGCCGCTCGCGGGCACCGCCCTTGCGCCTCGCCTTGTGCCGCGACATGGCTGCGCTCAGCCCCTGCCCATGGCGGCACCGGCGCCGCGCCCGGGGCGCTGCGGGCGGAAGCACCCGGGGAGGAAGTGCCGGGGCCCGGGGGAACCGCGAGGCCTCTGCCGGCTCCGGGGAGCAGCAGGAAGGTGGCGGCCGCCCGCGAGGCGCTTCCTGCTCCCGGCACCGCCAAACCGCAGCCAACGAGCAGCAGCGGGCACCAACGGGGTGGGTGCGACAATGAGAGTGTGTGCATCAATGTGAGTGCACCAACGGTGTGAGTGCGTCAATGAGAGTGTGTGCATCAATGTGAGTGCACCAACGGTGTGAGTGCGTCAGTGAGAGTGTGTGCATCAGTGTGAGTGCACCAACGGTGTGAGTGCGTCAATGAGAGTGTGTGCATCAGTGTGAGTGCACCAACGGGGTGGGTGCGTCAATGAGAGTGTGTGCATCAGTGTGAGTGCACCAACGGTGTGAGTGCACCAATGTCATGTGTACGTCAATGTGAGTGCACCAGTGTGAGTGCATCAACATGAGTGCGTCAATGTGAGTGCACCAACGTTGTGAGTGCATCAATGACCACCACTGCTTGTGTGTGCACCAACGTTGTGTGTGCACCAACACTCACCAGCAAGCACCAATGTTGTACATGCACCAATGTCATGTATGCACCAGTGTGTGTGCATCAATGATCACAGTGAGCACCAATGTCCTGTGTGCACCAGTGTGCGTGTGCGTCAATGTCGTGTGCACCAACATTGTGTGTGCACCAATGATCACAGTGAGCACCAATGTTGTGTGTGCACCGACGATCACCAACGAGCACCAACACTGTGTGTGCACCAGTGCTCACCAGCGAGCATCAATGTTGTGTGCATCGATGATCACCAATGCTTGTGTGTGCACCAATGTTGCGTGTTCACCAATGATCACAAATGTGTGTGCACCAAGGCGCATCAATGCTTGTGTCTGCACCAATGTTGTGTGTGCACCAATGCTCACCAGTGCACAACAACGCTTGTGTTTTCACCAACACTTGTGCCCATGCTCCAATGCTCACCGGTGCTCTTGCGCACACACGAACACTTGGGTGCACTTGTGGTGGTGCTCGCACACGCTCTGGCACGCACCAGGATGTGCTTGTCCCTGCGCTGGGGCTGCTCGTGCACGCGCACGCACGCTCCCGGGCATCCGTGTGGGCTCCACGCGCTCCTGCTCCTCCTGCATCAGGGTGCAGGCAGCCACGTGCAGAGCGCACGTGTGCACGCTCGTGCCATAGGTGTGCACACCTGTTCACGCTTGTGCCATACGTGTGCACACCTGTTCACGCTTGTGCCATACGTGCGCACGCTTGTGCCATATGTGCGCATGCCTGTGCATGCTTATGCCATACATGCACACACTTGTGCACGCTCACACGTGCTCGTGTGCCCATCCTCGCACACGCTCCAGGCACGAGGTCCCAGGACCGTGGGGGTTTATTTACAAGCGGGGCCGCAGCAGCAGGGGGGGCCCCATCCTATACAGGGTCTGTACACGGGGACACGCGTCCCGGGGACCCCCATCACCAGCCCCACACATGGGGGGGCCCCACCAAAGGCTGCCGAAGGGGGTTTGGGGGGGGGGTGATGGTGGTGTTGGGGGGTCCGGGTTTTTTTTGAGGGGGGGAGAGGGGACGGAAGCCCCCCAGGTGCCACCTGCAAGGCAGGGGCTGGCGCGGGCAGGAGCCGGCCCAGAGTCCGAGGGGGGGTTTGGGGGGGGTCGGGGGGCTCCTGCCCCTGTCCTTGGGGGCTCCCGGCGCTGTGCCTGCAGGCGGGGGGTGCGCACGGAGCGTGTCCCTCACCCTGTGCCCGCAGCAGGGTGACGCTGGGGGGGGGGGGGGTCCCACGGTGGGGGTCCCCGTCCGTCCGCAGCGGCTCACACGAGGTGCCCGCGGCCGTTGATGTAGATGCCGTTGGTGGTGGGCTTGGCCTGCAGCATCCCGTTCTCCTGCACGAAGTGGGTCATGGCCTGCTTGATGGGGTCCTCACCGCCGCCGCTGCCGCCGCCGCCTCCATCCTCCTCCTCCTCCTTGGGCTCCTTCCCCGGCGCCACCGCAGGGACCTCGGTTTGGGTCTCGATCTCCCGCACGGTCGAGAGCGTGGAGTAACTGCGGCCCTCGGGCTCCTCGCTCTGCAGATGGGGAGCACGGGGTGGGGGGGGGTCACACACGTGGAGGGGGTGCGGATACCCCGAGGTGGGGTTTGCGCCCATGAAAGGGGCTGGATGTGTGTGATGGGTGGGGGGGCACCCATGAGGGGGATGCGGGACTGGAAAGTAGTGAAGGGGAAAGGGACCTGGGGGTCCTGGAGGGTGACCATGAGCCAGCAATGTGCCCTTGTGGCCAAGACGGCCAATGGCATCCTGGGGTGCATTAGAAGGGATGTGGTTAGGAGGTCAAGAGACGTTCTCCTCCCCCTCTACTCTGCCTTGGTGAGGCCGCATCAGGAATATTGTGTCCAGTTCTGGGCCCCTCAGCTCAAGAAGGACAGGGAATTGCTTGAAAGAGTCCAGCGCAGAGCCACAGAGATGATGAAGGGAGTGGGACATCCCAACAGCATCCTCTGCCTCCCATCTCTCATGATGAAGGGAGTGGAACATCTCCCTTACAAGGAGAGGCTGAGGGAGCTGGGTCTCTTTAGCTTGGAGAAGAGGAGACCGAGGGGTGACCTCATCAATGGTTTCAAAGGGTGAGTGTCAGGATGATGGAGCTGGGTCTTTTTCAGTGATGTCCAGTGCTAGGACAAGGGGCAGTGGGTGTAAACTGGAGCATAGGAGGTTCCATGTGAACATCAGGAAAAACTTCTTTACTGTGAAAGTGGCAGAGCACTGGAACAGGCTGCCCAGGGGGTTGTGGAGTCTCCTACGTTGGAGATATCAAGGCTCGCCTGGACAAGTTCCTGTGTGATGTACTCTATGTTACCCTGCTCTTGCAGGGGGGCTGGACTAGATGATGTTTTGAGGTCCCTTCCAACCCTTGGGATTCTGTGATTTTTTTTGTTTTTGAGACAAAGAACCTATTCTGAATACATCTTCTGATTGGCCAGGGAAAGCACTTGCCTGTGAGGGGATTTGTTCAATTCTTCCAAGAAATTTTAAATCATCACTGTTGTTTGTGTGAAAATATATGTTCAAGAATTGTCTTCATCAAGCTTCAGTGACTTCTGTAGACATTTCTGTTTCCTTTATAGTGCCCTTTTGCTTAATGAACGTGTGAAGGTTTTAGCAGGATTACTGTGGAAGCAGATGTCATTATAGTTTTAGTATAGAGCTATTTTGTTTGATGCTGGCACTGATGTCTTCTCAGTTCACTTGCCTAGTTAGGGCAGATGAAACCTCAGGCAACACCATCAGTGCTGTGTATTCTATTGTGTTGCATAAACTTTATGCTTGGTGGTAGCAAAGGTTGCTACTGAATCTTGTAGTGACTTATATCACATTTCAACCAGGACTATAACAGAAATATGAAAGTAGAAATCATAATAATTACAGGAAAAAATTAAAGATATTAACACGGCTGTTGCTGTCTCTCGGCAGGGGGCACTTGTTAGGTCATAGATTTTTGCCATAAAAAACTCCTGCTGTAGTAGCTGAGACTTTTTTCATTTCTGCTTGGCAGACGGAGGACGCCGTTTTCTTTTTGCTTTTACAGTTACAGAAACTATTTGCCTATTTACATTTATGCTTGAAATAGTTTTGACATTGTGGCATTAGATTAATTCAATGTGAACTTGTGGAACAACTTCAAGCCACTGAAAGATTGTCAGGCTGATCAATTTCTAAACAAGACTGGTTGCCATCAGTAGATGAGGAGAGACTCTGTGCTCATCAGGCACCTGTGTTTGGCAATGATAATGCTCAGGTG
>JBCJKH010006122.1:0-20817 GCA_039877255.1 Loriculus beryllinus | reverse complement strand
GGGCCCACCCATATACTTTTAAGTTGTAGGTTTAGAACTGGGAACATTCGGCATCTTTTGCATCCTGACAAAAAAAGGCAAGGAAGAGACTGTGAAAAGTGTAAGTGATCATTTCTTTTTAAGTAGAACACATCATAAAAGACAAGTTCAATTTCAGTGGTCAGACAGCAGTTGAGAGCATGAGTTAGAAACAAAGTTTTTCTGTCTATGGTTGAATAGGAGATTTATTTTTTAGTAGTCAAAACCCTGCTTTCAGCTGTCCGAAAGCATCCTGAACACTAGACACTTGTCATGATGCTAGTAGAATGAGAAAAATCTGTTAAGAACATAGATGAGATGATGGTCAAACTCTCCCCTCCTTCTACACCTTCTGGAAAAGATGAAAGAATAAATAAAACTCACCTTAATAGGACTACAAAAATAGTTCATCAATATGTTTCAAAGAAAGGATGAGAAAAACCAGATGATCTAAAAGAAAAACCAAGAACCCAAAACACCATCTCACTCCATCATGTTGCAATTTAAAAATAATGAGCTGATACATGTTTTTGCTTGTTTGACTTGGAACAAACTCAACTACTATACCTCAATATTTTTAATACCGCATGCCATGGCACTCTCCATTTGGTAACTGAAGGTGCTTTGGAATTTAATTATTAACCTTTAAATTGATTTTAAAACTTAACTTCCCCACAGTATTTAACAACAGGAAACCTGGATGTGAAGCCTCTGTTGCTTCACCATTTGCTGCATTCAGCTTCTTTTGTTTGTAAAAAATACAGGAGCTATTGACATAGGGGTCTCTTGGACAGGTAACTTCATAAAACCAGTTCACAGTTACCTTTTCTTTAAAGTATCTTAGTTCTCAGTATCTTTAAACCTTTGAACTGTGTGTCACAGTTAAATAACATCCCATCAAAAACCTGTCATACATATAAGCTTGCCTCTTTTTTTCTTTTTTTGCAAATTCTGTATGTGTACAGCTTAGATTTTAAAACAGAAACCTGCTTTATTTTTAGCAGGGCAGCTTTGAGTCATCTAGTCTAAAATGCTAGCACAGTTAGATTGTCACAGAAAATCACACTTGGTGTACTTCACAGCAGCATTCCCAGCACAAAGCTCAAACTTACATTATGTATGTAAATTTAAAAACTGTCATTGCTACAGTTTTTTAAATCATGTTAATGTTTCTGAAGAAAATATAAATTATGTTTGTCATACCTAAAGCCATTATCCAGCCAGACCAGAAACAGGGTAGCAGAAATTTTTCCTTTCAGTCCATGCCCTCATTTTGTGACCTACCAGTCCTGGCTCACGCTACATCATGCTCTGGATCCTAGAGCATGCTTAGTGGAAAAACAAGGCATGCAGTTTCTTACGGGGCTATTGCAAATCATCTGAAAAGCAAATATATCCTCTTCAATAGTGATAAATTACTATAAAAATAGTGATAAAACCTGATAAATTGCCCAGCTTAGTGTGTCATGGATTAACTCAATATAAAATTTAAGAAGTTTTTGATTTAAAATGCTTCTGTGAAACAAATTAACTAAATATGCAAACACTCAGACAAATACTTGAGACTAATTATTTGAGAATAATTCCTTTGTCTTTGGTAGATGTGCTTTTCCTTGCTTCTATATATTTAAACTCAATAAAAAAGAATGACTGCCACTTCCTTTTGCTCTCCTAGTTTCTTCTGAAAAGGGAATAAAACGTAAAGTTGTCATTTCTGACATTTTCAGATGCAAGCGTTCAGTTGCATTACTCCGAAACATCAAAGGCCTGTTTCCTATAAGCAACTAACATTGGACAAGAGAAAATGTAATAAAATTCCAAAGCAACTAGGGTGGGCGGGTGGCGGTGAGGAGCGGGGCGTGTAGGAATTAATGTATTGTAAAGCACATGTCTGTTTAAAAAAAACCCAATGATGTAATAACTCAGTGAAGTGTTATGGCATAACTGCAATCTAACTGTATTCCTGCAGTGCTAACTTCTTTGCATTTCAGATAATTCAATTCAATCACTTTTTTAAACAGCATTTGAAAAGACTTCTCAGTAACTTAAAAAGGTAATCCCTAAACTTCCACATCTGGTTAATCAGGTACCATTTAATCTCATTTTTAAAAAAATGGAGAGAGGATATTTATAACTGGCAGTAGTTAGCAACTTTTCAGTGCCATTTTAAAAGGTAATACACAGCACCATGTTATCAAGATATCAGCATTTCACACACGACAACCATTAGTAAAATCAGTTTGGGGATCCAGATTCTTCAGTTACTGTAATTAGAATGATGCTGCATTTTGGACTACCTTGCAATTATCATCAGCTATATTTATAAACTGAAAATGCAGTAATCTGAGGTCCAAATCCTTCTCTCAATGGGGAAGGGACCCTTACAGACATAGTTAGACACCACTGAGTGATCAAGACAGATTTCTGTAATGTGCATCCTCCAGAGGAAGAGCTGATTTCCTGGACATTCATCTAAGTGCAGGGTTCAGGCTCACGAGCAGGACTAGATTTCCACAGAAGACCGTAGTGTTGTTTAACCATCAGACTAGTGACCCCTTTCCCAGAACCCTTACCCCCAATTGCAGTTGTTCATGGCATATTTACTGAGCTACTGCACCTGACAGCCCAGCAAATTCAGCCAGCACCTATTTTCTCCTAGTATTCTGGTCTGCAGATTGCAGCAATTCAGCAGCTATTACAGAATAAACAGACACATCTTGAGATCATAGGTGAGAACTGCTGAGGCCACACAAAAATTAGCTTTTTTTGATCAATCACACCCACTGTAGTCTAGACTTGTACACAAAGTTTTTTCAAAAGTTTAACAATGAGTAATAACAATACTCTATTTATTTCAACAAGTTTCCCTCTTTGTTTAATAATCATCTACTGTATGCTATGGGATTAATCTGGGATTAGAGCCTTGCAGAATTTCTTCCACAGAAGATGCATGAAAAGGCAGAAAACCTCAGCTCATCTTAAAGTCCAAGCAAGCTCTGGAAAGTTGTCTTATAAAGAAAATCCTTTATTTTAATTACTGAGAATATGAGATGATTGTGGTTTTAGTTTCTATTTTTAAAAGGCAAACTAACCATCTTAATTTATCCTACAGCATATTTGTACCGCTACAATGACAGTGAAAGACTTGTGTTCTTAGGGTTTACAAATACATCTCAATGCATTAATGTTACCATTGACAGAACAAGAGTAAATAATTTTCTTGAATTCACGTATTTGACAGACTGTAACATCATGAAGAAATTCAGCATAATTGAGTGCAGTCATTTCACCTTACAGGGATATCTAAATCTAATTCTGTTTACACAGACTAGTATGTAATAAAAAGTATATCTTTCACTAGTAAATATTTTTGAATTCTAAAATATTCACATCTACTCCTAAAGATATCTTAGCAAATCAGAGGGGTCTTCTCATTAGAAAAATGGAAAATATAAAACTGTGTGTAAAAGCAAACAAGTTTACTTGACTCACGTTGTTTCCTAAGGGAAATCTACAGTGATTTGGGAAAACGTAATGCAAAAATACTTGAAACATTGTTCAGTTAGTCCCTATACTGTGGCATCTGTGAGGATGGGAGAAGTCTAAGATAGGTACTGTGAATAGCTTGGTAAAGTATGCAGAGCCTAGCTGCTTTGCATACAGGACCTTTCCTTCACTCACAAGTGAAAAACATCTCAGAGCTAGAAGTAGAATACAAGCACAGCATCTGAAGTGAAAATAAACCCCTCAGCTTTCAGTGCTTTACTAGGTACAACATAACAAGAAACTAAGTGGATCTGCTACATGTGTTTGCGCTTCCAAAAATTCAGACTATACAAGAGATATTTTTCCTTTAAGGTCTTGTGACCATTTCAAACAGAACCCCAGCAATATGGAGTAAATATTGAACAGAATAGTAGATGATGCTAGTCACTGCAAAGGCCAGTGAAACACAGTCTGTTGATGTAATTGGTAAGGCAATCAATCCCTATGTGTTTCTTTAAAATCATGTTGAGGGTCCTAAAAAATAATGTTAAAAAAGCACTACTTACCTCCTGATGACCCAAACAAAAGGACCAGTCTTTATTTCTTTGCATTCTCAATAAGAGTAGGTAAATTCCTATATTAAATTTCTATTCTGATAAATCACTATTATCTCCATCATATACATAATGGAAAGGTGTAATAATTCACTATATGGCAACACAACAGCAAAGTCAAATTCAGAACTCAAAAGCACAAAATCAGACATACATGCAGTTGGATTGAGCACAAGTTATTGAAAGAGGGAACAGAATGGCTTTAGCAACAAACCTGTGAATACATTATATAAATGTGCAAGCAAGTTATACTAATATATTTCAACTTTCTGAAGAAAGCAGTAGGTCTCAGGAATAGTGTATTATAAAACCTGCACAGAGTTCTTAGCTTTCAGCAAGATTTTCGATGTCCTTGTTCAGGAGAAAAAAAGAACAAATTGTACCCTTTCAACAGGAAGTATTCTAGAGATGTGCAAGAAACCCCCGTTACTTGGCATTTCAGATTTCCAGGGCAATTAACTCCCCACTGTATCACATCACTTAACATTAATTAATTGCTAAAGATGTAGTTATGTAACTTACTGAGCTGCTAAGGATAAAACAGCTCCCAAGCTCCCAGGACTTGAGTGGCATGCCAAATTATTATCAGTGAAGCATAGGGATTTACCCTCTCTTCTGAGATTGCCAAATCAAGCAGTCATTCTCCTTCCTGTGTCAACTAATGGGAACAAGTCAAGTAAATGTCAGTCAACTATTAGAGTGCCATCAGCCCTCCACTGCATGGACAGCCTCGTGGAGTGAATGCTTTCGAGAAAATCCTGTTGTCCTATGCATACAAGAGAGTTAAGAGGTTTCACAACATAGCACCCTTGGAACCAGGTCCCCTAAATGTGGCTCAATTGTACTTCCAGATGTTTATTTCTTTCAGATAGATCCCAGCCTGAACTGATTATTTTTCCTTTTTTTAGCCTAAAACCAAACAAATTTTCAGGATAAGCATAAGTCAGGGAATGTGCTAATTAAACTCTCTCATCTATAGCATGGCTTACAAACTGAGATGACACTGGCTCAGGAGAAAACAAAACCAAAAAACAACAAAGTTTGAGTCCACTTACTCAGCTGGACATTATCTTAGGGAAAGAGCCCCAAATCCTTCACTGCTTTTGAAAAAACTGACAACTTTCTACAGTTCCAAAACATGGTGCTAACATAGCTAAACAGGTATGGAAGCTGAGTCAAGTTGTAGGCAGCTGAACTGCACTCCTAGGAAGAGCCAACTGCTGCCATTTATATAGTGCCTTCTGATTTCATGTGGGTGACTGATGTTTGATTACTATGGAATATGGAAACAGTTTCTAATCATTTAAATAAATTACAATTTCGGATGGATGAACAGAGGCTGCATATGTATCCTGAAGCTCACTCAAACACACAGAGGGAGAATTTCAAGGTTCTTTCTGAATGGATGTAGGGGGAATGTGATTGCACAACTCTTTTTACTGCATTTCATCTCAGATGTGATGTATTTCAAAGACATTCTTCACACAATCCTACTGAAGTTTCTGTCCAGGGACAAGACCTGGAGAAAAAAGAGGATATGGTTCTGGTGCATCAAACAGGCAAGTCCATGTGACAGCAGCCAGCCACTCAATTCCATGCCAAAGTGATGCACATACGGACATTTGTCTTGCAATGCTTAACAGTTACCATCTGTCTCACAACAAAGTCTGTTGTAGACTGATGATGGTGTGACTGAAACTGCCTCATTTTCAAAAGGACAAATTTAGGGACCTGGCATTGCAGAATCTGAAAGAAAAAAAAAAAGTACAAATGCCACAGGCTCTTTGGATTTTCATTTTCTGACCATCCTAGTACTTGTTGAAACTATATTTCCAGGCCTGTGAATATAGACAGAGAGTTGTACACAGTTACTCCCGGTACACAACCGGTGTGCAGAAAAAAGCCTTGCTATCAGTCACCTTGAAAAGTTACGTCCTCCAGCACACTGGTGCATCATTTAATTTCAACATCTGACCTGTAACCGTAAAAACAATGTATGGGCTTCCTTCACAAGCATAAAGAAGCTTGAGAAGTATCCAGCTTTGTAACCCAAGAGGAATTCGCTTAGAATTTTGCAGAGTTTGCCATAATGATAAAGTGGTTTTGTTGCTTTTTTGAATTGTCCCAGGTAGCTCTGAATAAGGCTTTGAAACTGATCTTAGGTACAGCTCAGTAAAAGGTCTACCAGTCTTCTTCAACGCTTTAAAATAAAACATCTAGGCAGCTCTCAAATATTACAGAATTTCTCTGACGTCCATACCAATCATCTTGGACATTTTATCAGCTTCCCAAGCTGCATGTCACAATTCTGAAGAGGCACGGCTGTCTGTTCTGTCAAAAGTGTGGACACAACATTGTGGTGTTTGACACAGGCTAATTTGGAAACACACGTGAATGATAAAAGTGTGCTTGAGAGAATACATAACTTCGGAAATCGATGTCACTGGCATGTGACAATGCCCACCATGACCCTATCAGTGGGACATCATCTTTGCAATAGTGGGAATAGCTATTGTTGTATTTCCAGAGAGACAAACCTCAATGACTATTTTTGTCAGCACTGAGGCATGTTTTATTATTCATTTGCCAAGTAAATGTCTCACTCATGAGGACTGACCACAGCACTGGTAGTACATGTTCAAGAGATTCAGTGTACTGGCTAGTAGCCTATAAACTTTAGAAAGGTATAAATAAGCAAGATTTAGCTGTAAGTCTGAACTCTTTCTCTGTTTTAACTTCATTTACATAAAATAGATTTGAGATGCAGGTATGTGCACCTGCAGCACAGGCTGTCAGCACTGTGATAGAAGACCACACCAGTGTGGCATGGCAGCAGCACGTGGGAGCTGGCATAGAAGGAAACACATGCATCAGGACTATTTTCTGGCACAGAAGGTGAGGCTATACTCCAGAGTTTATTAAACCATACCAAACGGGAAACGGTTTGGAGGGCTTTTTCATACTTTCTCTTGAAAGCTGATTGAACTATTGAAAATATTGGAAACACATGTTTGCTGGGGCCACCAAGCCCATCTGAGTAGGGGGATGTAATGAAGCTGTTAAAGGAATATCAAGCATAAGGCCAAAATTAACTCTGAGGAATTTAACATTCTGACCCAAATGGTTCAGAAAACACAAAGCCTATCTCTCTTTCTAGAGAAATATCTGATTTCTTTAGGTCAACAGACATATATAGAGCTAAATGTTCTCTGCTTCACTAACTAGAAGGAAAAAGTTGTTTAGGGGACTTGCTTGCACTTTCTGGTAGCACTATTCCAAAAACAGGTTTTGGAGAAAGGTATTTGTAGCATAAGTGAATGTAAGCAAACAATAAGCAGAACAGAAAACATTTCTGGTAGATGATATGATGGATTCCATAAGACAATGACGGGTCTTGCAAAGTTGCATCAACATCAAAAAAATGAGAGTATGCTTGGGGTAACCTCGCTGATAACTTTCCCATTACCACTCTCCCAGTTCTTCCTGTTCAATACATTTTGAGACCTGCTCCCAAGCCAAAACTTTCTTCCTACTATGCCTCAGTCGAATCAATTGTATAGAAGTAATCCAAAAATATTCGCAAGAGAGGAAAAGAATAAATTCATTACTTAGATGCCCATTTATACAGAATGACAGCAAAGTGAGGAGGAAATCACTAGATGACTGTAAACTGAAAAGCTAATTTGTGATGGACCTTGTAGATTACACACAAAAGGTAACGTTTAGCCAAAGGTGCTACTTTCCAAATACATGCAAACTTAATTTTTAAAGCATGGAACCAGCTGCAATGGGACTATTTCTATGTTTACAAGATTACACCTTCTACTCTTTAATAACTGCAGTTCTGCCTGCAAGTATTTTTCATAGCTAAATTTTTAATTTTGCAGGCTGTTTTTGGATTAAGCATGACAGGACCCAGTAGGCACGTATGTTGAATATAAATCCAAGGTTCGGCTAATTACTCACATAACAAATAGTAAAAATCTGAAACACATCTAAGCCTTTAGCACATATAATTTTTTATAAACAAGCATGAATCTTATAAACAAATGAATCTGTTCATTTTGCAAAATTAAATTCTCAAACTTGTCAGCTTACCAGAATTCTAAAAAGCACAATCACTTTAAAATAACAGATCAAGTTAATCATCACTGAAGAATAAAAATTGGGATGAAGTTACATGCCCTTGAAATACAGGCAGACACCAGAAAAGTGTCATACCTCCCTGATGTACAGAAGACAGTAGAATTCAAGTGCTTCAGATATTTTTGTATCCTATTATTCTTAGTGTTATCCCTCATTTAAGTCATTCCCATAAACACATTATTAAGAGTAAATAAATACTCTAGTTTAAAACCAAGCTGCTCTGAAATAGCTAACAACAATACATAGAATTTGCAAACAAGTTGCAAAACCACAAAACCCCAAAAGCTTAACATTAGATAGTGAGAGGTAGAGCAGAAAAAAAACAGGGAGTCATTACAATTTCCTGAGGTGTGTGTTATAAAAACATTACTGTGAAGTCTCAAGAGTATCTGTATGAAAGCTTCCTGAGAACTGTAACTTCTGTTTTCCCCCCATATGCCAGCCCTACAAATTCAACTTGAAACGTGTCAAACTATGTTCTTCCAAGTTCACACGGCATCACTAGCAATGAAACCTGTAGAATGAGAATTTCAGAATTCTTCCGAGGATGAATATACAAATGAATATAGCGCTCTAACTGCTAACTTAGATCCACAGTGCTATCAGAATTGTTAGAATGCTATTAAGAAATAAAGCATAAACCAAGAGTACCAATTCTAAAGATAAAGAATGTGTCATTCTTTATACGCACTTCCAAAAAAACAAGAACAAAAATGTGCTGTTTGTTGCCAAGGTTGTTTTGTTTAAAATCCAACTTATAAAATTCTATCAAGTTAGATTTGATATTCAGCACTTGAGTTGCAAAGATAAAAACTTCAAAGACTACTTCTTGCAGTTCTAACCTCAGCACTCTAAAGTCAAAATAAATACTTACAAAAAACCACACAGATATGGCCTGGTCAGCAATACTTAACCTGTCCGCACATGTAAGCTATTTGTTTTAGATACTTTAAAGTCATGAGCTCTATTAAAATATTCTGATCTTTTTTTTCCTTCCAGATCAATGTCTGTTGTTAGAGAGGCACAGTCTTAATTAAAATTATAGAGGAAGCTAAGTACTAGTAAAATACTGTCTTCACAAATCTGAGTTTAGTTTGTTGGCAGAACTCTGAAACAATACATTATTTATGAACTGCATGAAGTTACATGTATGCATATTTTATAGATTTAATATAATGGATCCAATCATTTGGAGGGATTGCAAAAGCTCAGATTAAAGCAAGATGTCACATATCATATTAGATATAAAGCCAAAATTTAATGAGACAAGTAAAGGTCAGAGCAGCACACTGCGGTTTCAATTTGATATCCCCCACTCTCCTCCTTGTTTTTAAGCATGCATCAGAACTTTGACTTAAAACACAAAGCAAAACTGAAAGTTTGTATAAAGGTGTAACTCTAATGTCAAGATCACTAAAGAAAACAGGAAAGTTAAGCTTTCATTTCTGTTCCAGAAACTAAGTGACTGCAATTCAGTTCATCAACTGGTTGGATGGCTGAACGCAGAGTTGTGGTCAATGGCTCAATGTCTAGCTGGAGGCCAGTGACGAGTGGTGTCCCTCAGGGATCGGTCTTTTCAACATCTTTGTGGCTGACATGGACAGTGGGATTGAGTGCACCCTCAGCAAGTTTGCCAATGACACCAAGCTGTGTGGTGGGGTGGATACGCTGGAGGGAAGGAATGCCATCCAGAGGGACCTTGGCAAACTTGTGAAGTGGGGGGATGCCAACCTTATGAAGTAACACTTAGCAATAGTTCAATACTGAGGTGATTGTGAAGTGCCAGTAGAACTCTTTTTAAATTCTCTTGAGTTTAGGCCCTGTTCTGTATTAAATGTCTTCGAAAGAAATCCGTCTAGGGGTAAATGATAGGTAAGAAAGTGGGAATATTGTGTTTAAGAATTTAAAAATAGGGGTTTTTCAATTCTGAACAAGGTTTGATGTGACCACACACTATATATAAGCATAAACCCAGATATTACAAAAAGTAAAAGTATATAAAGGCCAAACTTTCCAAAGAGAGAACCCAAGGTCAGACATAAATAGGTTTACGAATATATTTTCTAACTATATACTATGTCCTGGCAGCAGATATTCATCTGACTGTACTATTTTTCAATCAAATCCCGAAGTTTTTATCATACTCTTTGACTGCCTTCTTCTAGGGTCTGTAAAGATGCCCTAGCTAGACCAAATCTTAATGGGACCTATGTGTTGCAGCGTGTCAAGTTACCAGCAAATACCAGTCTGGTTGTTTCACACTCTGGAGCATAAAAAGTCCCCAGTTTGTATACAAAAAAGCCCAGCCTGCAGCTCCCTAGCTTCAGTTTCTCTAAGAGCAAGATGCTGTCTACTGATATGTAAACATTGTCAGTCACCACTCTGTGCCAGGATCTCAGCAATCCACAACAGGTTGGATTAAATTTGTTACTAACTCGAAGGCGTTGTGGTACTTCTCTGTAGAAATATAAATAGCTTAAAATAGTACATCCCTAAATTCATTTATTTACTGCAAATCAGTGCAACAGCCACCAGCTGCAGGAATAGCTTTATGAAATAACCGTAATGGCAATCAAATCTAACATACACTAGAAAAGGTGATCTATGCATAAATCTTTAATTCTAGTTCTTTTTTTTTTTCAGTTTGTGGTAATGTATTTATTTATTTATTTATTTCCAGAGATGCAATAAATAGTGGTACAGTGAAACAAAATGAAATCTACTTCTAATATGTTTTCAGAGTCTCAGTAGGGTAGGTTTTGAATCACAAAATCAAGGAAAAAAAAAAAAAGAAAAGAAAAGGAATATATATATATATATATATAAAAAATAATATACTTTGGTTTCCCTCCCCCCGGTGGATGAGATTTATAGTAGGAAAGCAAATGTTAACTTTCTAGAAAAGGTGACCAGCCATCCACTGGATATCATCTTTTCAACTGAAAGGGAAATAGCTTTCCTTTTAACTAAAGCTACTTCTTTTATTTGTGTTAAACATAAGCATTAACTCAGTCAAGTCTCTGCAGCAGGTCATAAATTAAATATGAAATAAAGTAAAAAAAAATAAAAAATCCATGCACAATGCACACAGAGAATATAAAGAACTTTGTGGAATTACTGCTGAGTTCTTGTAGTCGCTGTTATACCAACTCAGATGAAACCAAAAATCCTCACTAAGCTTTTTCTTCAATAAGGCAATTAAAAGCTTAAGACAGGAGGCTTTGTCAAGTTCTTTGGACATAGCACCAGTCATTTGGGTGACCTGAATTATGTTCCTGAGTTGCCCAGTCATGTGCCACTGTATGTGGGATATGTTAACTATTTTTCTGTTTTATCTTTTAATACTTCCTAGGCTCTCATTGGTTTTTGGTGCATATCATCCATTGCAACGGAGATGGCAGTCCTCTAGAGATTTTATTCACCACATTGCAACAAAAATGGTAAGCTCTAGCCCTCAAATGTAATACCTCCATAGGAAAGTATTTTAGCTTAGGAAATGGCAAGGACTCTACAGCTCAAGATCAGAATGTTTTCTTCCACAGTAGTAGAGCTGTTCTAATGCAGGGCAGTCAGTGTGGTGTAACTTTCGTTTTTCCCTTGTTCTGTAACTGCAGAGCTCTGACTTCATAGAAACCTTCCCCAGAATGGAAGGCAGAACCCACAATGCTGGTAGTCTGTTTTCTGTGTAGTCTTGGTGACTAATAACCTGCCTTCAGCTGTGGCTGTACTGCACATTTTCTGAAGCTCCGCTACCAAAGGAATGTAAGGATAGTAAAGGTTGTGCAGCAAAGCTATGGGGACAGACGCCTACCTCCCAGGCAAAGAATCTCTATTAATACATTCATTAACAGCTAGCCATATATGATAGCCACAGTGGCAGCATTTTAGAGAAAAGGCAGTAAGATATTTCTCTTAAAACTCAAATGTCCAAGTTCAGCTTCCACACTCCAAAGCTGTGCCTTCCTTTAGCACAACTGTTTTTAAACTTATGGCTTCAACAGTGTATACAATTCTGTTTAAAAGTGCTGAACTTGAATTGCTCCCTATTGTGTGCCTATGGCTGCACAAGCTGGCATGTGCCAGCTTACATTTCATGAGCATGTAGGGTGAAGATCTTTAATATAAAAAGATACTGTGAGTTAAGATGGTGTTATCAAGAAGAGTCTTAATTAGTCGACTAGCCAGTCCCAACTATTACAAACACTGAATATTAATATGACTGGATTCCATACGAATCTTCCAGCGTTTGTAATATCAAACTTTACAGTAGATATTTGGGAACTAGTTGCAGATTTTGGCATGTATTTCAGTGATAGGCATTGAAGACTATCTTGCTTCTGGAGAGAAAGCTGTTTCATTCGGCAGCTAATGATGTAGTAATTCAACAGTAATTAACTGTAGAAATGGTCACTGTTGAGCAGTAATTTTGTAAAGTAATCCTTTCCTTCCCTGGCATATGCCAAGTTATTTCCGCTATCAGTTATCTACAGAAATTTTACAGACTTAGAGGAACTGATGGAATTAATGAAAAATCTGTTACTGTCTTTTGTTAAGTCTGTCTTTTTGGTGATTTACATTTGTCATGACCTATTTTAAGCAGAAGATTTTAAGGATGATAATAGGGTTGGGGCCAGGGAAAAATGTTTAAAAACATTTTAGTTTGACAGTTTTTGTCTTGGCCTAAGTAGCTGTTGAAACATGTCCAACTTTGTGTAGTCAGATAGCTTTATGCTAAATATTATGTGATTAATGCGATCTTATTAACTTCCATTCTTCATCGCAGTTTCAAAGGCAGTAATTGCAGAAAGAGACTTCCCATAATCTCAGAGATCCAATGGACATTATTTATTTATAAAGCCAGATATCCTGCCTTACCATCTGGCATTTAACTGAAGACACTTAGGTCTATTCAAGACTGAACTGTGTTCAAAGGAATTTTATATAGTGAGATGACAAAAAGACAGGGAAAATAGGTTGAACTAAGTTGAACACAGGACCAGAGGATACTTTCATAGTTGAGAGACTTGCTTAATGGAAGGCAGAGTAGGTAAGGGTATGGTTATTAACACAAAGGGGTTTGTTATTTTTAACATTTTTCTCAGTGTTCACTCAAGAAGGCTGATCAATAAATGTCACATCTAAAGTCCCCTAGGAGGTTTGATTGTAAACCCCAGAACTTGCAAGTGAGGGAACCCTTTTTGTTATAAGCATTTCTTCTTGATCTGTCTCAGAAAGAATGTCTGCAGAAGAGCTCTGGTGCAATTCCAGTTCCTTTCATGGTGATTCAATATCAGTTCCTTTCTCACAGGCCCAATGTTTCTCAAAGCAGCATATGCACTCCTTGAATTCCCTTTAAATTATAGAGCCCTTATCATTCCCTTCTCAGTGTTAGTTCATGACACTTGTTCTGCCACCTGTAGTAAAAGAACTTTTTCCTTTCCTTTCTTTATGGACAGACCATACTGTGGTGCACAGGGGTGCCTCTTCAGTTAGATCCCAGAGAAATAAAATAGACCAGGTCAAGTATAAACAAAAGGTAAAATAAAAGAAATGACATCTGAAAGGTGTGTGTGCTACAGTTGGCTACAGAGAAAGAATGTTTGAGAGGAAAAAACCTTTAATTTCATTGGAATGTAAAAGGATATCAGAGAAATTCATTCAAATGCAAAGTAGAAGAATAAATATTTTCAAAGACTAGAAGTCTGACTACACCAAAGCTAGAGTTATATTTGGCTACTTATCATTTATTGTTTTTTCCTTCTCAAAATCAGGATTGTTTTCTGATGGCACAGCCATTGGACTGTGATCCACATTGAATGAAAAAAATATCATCTTAAAGGAAAAAAGTAAACATACAATGAATTGAAAATTAATCTTATATTCATTTTAGTCATATGTTGATAGGTCATTGATAAGCGACAGTTTATAGTCATCATATGATTTAGCCTTGTATTAAGAGGTTTTCATAGAAGCTAACATGCTGAAAACTCGAATATTGCATATTATAAATGCTAAGTAATACTACGATGCTGTTGGCTGGAGTAAGCCTATTTAAATTTAGAACTTTATTTGAGTAGATTTTCAGTTATGTTTTTCACTCTACTATTGCAGTACTTCAATTGTTGACTGTCACGCTGTGTTAGTGATCTCTTGTGCATATGAGCATAAGGAAAAAGAGGAAAAGACCAGTGACATTTTCATGTCATATTTATGAGGTTCATCAAGAATGTAGTATGAATCATATACATAGGCAGTGAGGACTTTATTATTTGTATAGCTATTCCAGTAGATACCAAATTACCATTGGTATCTACAGGCTAGAGGTCAGCAAGAGATCAACTGTCTTCTGTCTTAAACTTTTCATGTTGCAGCCTCTCAAAGTTTTCCTGGTTGGAATGAGTATTTCAGAACTTTGGAAGCAGAAATATGTATCTAAAAAATAAGATATACCTGTATCTCAGCAAAGTTCAGAGATACTAACAATGGAGTAAATTACTATCATCAGAAAAAGATGACAGGAATTAATTTTTTCTGTTCATTTTTGTAGGCTGCAACCTAGAGATGGGTGGGCAGATGAAAAAACAATAGCAATGGCAATATCATAGGAACAGATGGTACTGAGCAACTATAGAAATCAGACCTTGGGTCTAGACCTAAAAAAAATAATAATATCTGCATGTTGTAAATCATTATTTTATAAAAAAAAAAATATATTCTTGCAGTGCTGTTGAAGACATTTCTGCACATGAAGTAAAAAAAAATAATATGTTTGGTCTACCAAATTATATATATGTTTGGTCTACCTTTATAACAGCACATCATAAGATACCCTGTGCAGTGCATGTGGAAAGGTGAATCAGTCTTGTGAACCTCAGGAGTAAAGGTATGTATTCATAACCATAATCTATTGGCATTTTATCTGTTACATAACTCTATCTGTATAGATATGGGACACTTCTGTAACACTTTTTATATGGAATGATTTGGGGTCCTTTCCAACTGTAACCATTCCATTCCATCCCATTCCATTCCATTCTATCCTATTCTCTCTGGAGTTTTGATTGGTTTGCATATGGACAGATACAGACTAAGGGCAATACTGTCAGTGAGCTGGGGTATCCATGTGTTAGCAGTGACTGTGGGATACCCACAACTCATTCTGCAAGGGAGATCTTCCCTCAAGGAAGCATGCAGTCAAGAAAGTCCCTCAACTGTGGTCTTGGTAATGAGCTTGAGTTAAATAGCCTCACTCAGTGCTTCCAGCCAAGATACAGCTTTCATCTTTGGGGCTGGCTTATTCTTACGTAGCTTGTTTCAGACGATAGAACTGCAAGGTTGGCAGATGACTGGCCTGGAGCTGATTTCTACTGAGTATTCCTCTGTTTCAGGCCCTAGTCACTCACCACTTTGCTACTATGTTCTTTGTCTTTTTCCTGAGGAAGCACTACCTGATCTGATACAATCACAGAGTGGAGCACCAAAATACCTTCCTTGGCGTCAGAAAAAATACAGATTAGAGACTTGCTGGCCATGGTCTTTCCTAGCAAGTGAAAAGAGCCAGAAACAATTTTTCATGCCTTAGGCTGAGTACAGCAACAGCCACTATGTTCAGAAAGTTAAATTCTCTATTCTTCAAAAAAGAGAGGCCACTTCTGAGCTGCTGAAAGAGGTGTCGCGGCTCCATGCTGGTACCTGAACTATATCTGAGCTCTGTCCAAGAGAATGCTTGCTGGCCTGGGCCAAAAGGTACCAAAAATTTAACAGTATGGACAGTTACCTGCTGAGGTTGAGGTTCCTACCCTGGCTATGTTCAACTTACTATCATAAATACAGCTTCCCTGCCTAGAGGTGCTCATAACATAGGCTTGGCTTTCAAAACTATTTCAGTTAATTAAGGCTCCTTGACGTCTACTGTAGGACATCATGCCTCTATATGAAGTTCAGTGCAGAAATCTAGTTCATTGCTGCTAAGTAAACAGAAGAATCATCTGCCCAAACCTGTTCTAAAAGCTGCCTGGGTTCTCTACTGCTTATGGCCTCTGACCTTCATACCTTTTATGAGTGAAGGATGAACACAGTACAACAGGGTTGTGCCACACCTCACGCACAACTCTTCCTCCTCTGCAAGTCCTCTATAATAGACTGGCAGATGAAGCAGGCCCTAGCTCTTCTGTCTTTATGCTAACAGGCAGCATTGTTTCCCCTGCTGGGTAATCAAATAGTGCCTAAGGCTGGAGAATAACACAGTATCTTGCATTTTTGCTTACCCTCAATTCTTCACAGCAAGTGTCTGTGAAATAATGGAAAGTATTATGGAGCAATTTGATTTCATGATTTGCTCATACTGATGGCAAAGCGTTCCCTAATTATATAATAAACATCTGTTCTGCTTGATTAAGTACCCTCAGAACAGAACTATTGCAGAGAGTCGTCTTTCACTTGCTTAAACAATACAAACATCTTAATTTTATTTTTTTATAGTGGTCTCTGAAGTGTGTGCTGACCTTCATTTGACAGAACTAAAATGACAGCAAGGAAAATAAATTATTGAAATGAAAAGGTGGTTTGTAAAGCCTTTAAACTGTCCATTGAGCTGAAGCACAATATCTCACTAAGATTTAGAGGCTACCATGTAATCTTTTGGAAAATTCTTAAGCTCTTGAAAAGCTTAGGTGTGATTTCTACACTTCCCTGAGATCCATAACCATAGCTAAAATGATAGCAAGTTTCTAGCTCTAAATGCCCCAAAAGGAGAAGGGGTCAATTCTTTGAATTTTGAGCTTTCTTCTTTCAAAGACTGAAGCCGTAAGAGGAACTAAAAAAAACCCAAACCAAACAACAAAAACTACACCACAAACCACAGGAGCTGTTTACAACATTGAAATGCATCCCACACTGTTAGATCAATTGACTGTAATGGTAGAAGTCTTTTATATAGAAGCCTGCAACAGGCCTGCTAGGACAAGTTACTGATGCAACAGGGCTGGAGTATTTATTCTTTTAAGTGCTTCAAAGGAAAGTCCTAAGTGTCCTGAAAGCAAAGGACAATCAATAACTCATCAGACATAATGTAAAATGGAACTAATGTTCAATCAATTAGGTACCATAATCATTCCATGAAAGTACCAATTAGAAATAAAAATATTTTAAGTAATTAAGTAACCTTTTAAAAGCACTTGAGGATGGGAACTATTTGGTTTTCACAAGTGGTATATTCTGACAAGAAACACTTGTCAATAGCTGCCAGAGATGCATGGCTTCAGATGTTAAACTGGGTTATTTCCACAAATAGCACCTCAGTATAAGAAGTCTAGCATATTGAGTTGATTTAGATACCTCAGCGAAAAAATTGTCATCTTCATTTAAATACATATCTGGGGTTCCTGTTTTTCCCAGACCTGCATATATGAGAAATACAATGAAGACAGAAGGTAAGATCTGTTATTTTTACTGGTTTGCTTTCCCCTTTTTCTTTTAAGGAAAAATCTCTCAGCATCTCTAGGGAATAAAAGATGGAATTTAACCACTTTATGTACTTTCCCTATTGGATAATCTGTGGTCAAATGCTGTATTATCACCTAAATGTGGGTTAACACAAAAATTTTTATTGCTTTGGTGTAACAAGAAAAAAAAATTGCCTTTATTGAAAGAGTGGGATGTGTGGGTGAAGTGCGTAATTTACTGCAAAGTTGTTACAGTTGGTTGAAAATATTCTCTCCAAATTTGTAGTAGAAAAATTAATATTTTCAAAGTCTGGAGGTTTGGGATTTTTATTTGGTTTTTCTAACATTGACCCTCTATGGATAGCTTTGGTTTTATTTTATATCAAGAAAGCACAGTGATAAACCTGGATGTTTTGCTTTTACATTAAAATGCTTTCATTTAATTGAGTTGCCATAAACATATCACAACTGTGACATTTTTGCCTTGTCTTCCTCTTTTCTTACTGAGAAAATTACTGAAATTCAAATATTAGGAAAAAAAATATCCTCCCTGCCTTAGAAATATCAGTCACTGTCCTCTGGTGTGAGTACGGATAGTGATCTAGTCAAGCTAGTGTACTGAGCAGATCATGTGAATTGATCTATAAAAAATGAACTAGACTGCATCTGCTTAGGCCCGCCAAGTCCACCATGAATGGAAGGTTTCTGTTCATTAAAAAATGCAAGATGATGTTTAAGTTCACAATTTACTACAGCTATGCTAACATTAATTGTGATTCTGTGTGCAAGACTTATGGTAAATGTCTTATTTACAAAATAGAGCTTTTATAGGCATGGAAAAGACTGAGGGACACATCCCTATGATTTGCTAGAATTCTACAATGTTGTTAAGCCATTGTGGACAGCATCTCTCTCACAGAGAGGGAGAATGAGAACTGAACTCCAGTTTAGCAGTCTTGGAGCACCTCAAATACTTGGTTTTAATGGGAAGAACTGAGTCCCAGTCTGCAGTTACGAGAGGGGAAATGGAAGGGCAGTAATAATCACTTTTAGATTCTATCTTTCTGACTGAACACCTATCCTATCCATGTGGAAGGAAATCCAAAGCAGACTGGGAGTGTCCTGTGCCTTGAAATAACCAGCTGTTTAGAGGCCATTGCTGGGAGTTGAGTGATAAGGGTCAGTATCCCCATGGCAATCAGGGCATCAGAATATGGTCTTCAACTTGTACGGTGAACACTTTATTAGATGAAATGTCAAGAAAAACTTTGTTTCTTGTCAACATATGTATAGATCCTTCATAATTTCTTTCCTCAGGTATTTGTTTTTCCTTATGGACTGCATAAGAAGCCTATATCCTATAATATTACAATGCTTGGATAGTATTTGAAAGTATTTGCTGTTTCTCAGCCAGAAAATACATTTTTCAATAATTTCAATGATCTCAAAAGGTACTTAAAATCTCATATTGAAGACGGTGGAGGTTTATTTCAGAGGGAGCTATCAAACTAGAACCCTCCTTAGATGTGTTTACTACTGCATAGGAGAGGAGGTGTCAAATAGCCAGGGAGTTCTGATAGCTGTGGTTTAGTTTTGGAAAGCATCACAAGTATTATTTCAATTTATCTTTTTCCCCTGGACTTGAAGAAATGTTGTTACCCAGTGAATCTTCCTTCCTGAAGCTATCTTTTCTGAGAAACTGCTTATGCCAGAATGTAGATTTGGATTACATTTATTTAAAAGGGGCAATGTGTGGCATATGGCTACTGTTCCATATATAGAATATTACCCTCAGCACTGTTAACATTCCAGCTGCAGAGATCACTCATGTATATGCATAGTCCTCCAGGAACAGAAAAGGTAGGATTATTGTGTGTGTCTGAAAGTCTTAATTAACAGATTTCAGCAGGGTGAATGGTAGGTAAAACTTATTACAAGCATCACTTTAGTAGCATATCTGTGAAACGGCAGGTTATGTAGGAGGTGGACTGTATAATTACAATGGTCTGAAATGAAAAATGTTACCCAGTATTTATTAGGCAGAGATATATGACAGGTATTTTTTTGAGCAAGATGAATACAGAGCTGCACTGGACTTCAGCCTGCCTGGAAGCAAAATTTGGACTTTCTTTTCTTCTGATCCACTTGAATGAATGCAGTCAACAGCAAAAAATATGAGCTTTTTGAACAGGTGAAGTGCAGGAAGGCAGTTAATTAAATTAAAGCTCAGAAAATGTTAAACCCGTGAATGAAATACTTTTTCTAGGCTCCATGCAATTTGCTTTCATTGCTTCTTGGGTGAATTTCAGATATAGTCTATATTTATATAGTGTACCAGACTAATAAACAGACATAGTTATTGTTTGTTTTGCAGTCACTGCTAGCTGCAGTAACTCTCAAGTGCTTGTGAACTCCTCACTCGAAGATTACCTTGTCAAACTTGCTAAATTCCTGCAATTTGTATCACTGAAATTGAGCATTGGCAAGTCCTTTGCAGCCATTATTGTGGAGGGACGTGGGAGGTCTGTGACACTACTCTGCTCCATTCCTTTTGATTGCAAGCTGTATAAGCATCATCCCTCCCAATCAGAAAAGCAGGATTAGCAGAGTCGATATCACTAGTTGTGATTTATTGCCAGGCAGGGTAAACCTGGCTGCCAGATAGGCTGTTGGAAGGACAAATAGAATTCACCTTTTGGCTACCAAGGTTTGTCAGTGAAAAAGGCCCAGTTGTGTGCTGAAGGTTGTTATCGCACTGCTGACAAGAAGAGTGCTATTCAAGATCCCTTTTTTTTAGCAGATGATGTGCCCATGGTGATAGGAACCCCACAGCTATGTGAGCATGCTGGATGTTTCATTGTCTTTTTCTCACTATGGAACTCTTGAACTGGAGGCCTGAATTCTCTCCTATTTTCTGGTAGTTACTGATTTTTCTTTCTCTTACCTTTCTCATTTACCTGATGATCAGAAGCGTGATTTTGGAAGGAAGGTCCTGCCAAGAACCTTTCCAAAAGGCCAATTCCAGAGGCAGGAGAAATGTTGGTGCTGAAGACTGCTGCTCAGCCGAGAAAGCCAAACTGGATTCAAATGGACTTGTAGAGAACATGCGA
>JBCJKH010006107.1:0-16755 GCA_039877255.1 Loriculus beryllinus | reverse complement strand
CCTCACTTTTAGCCTTACATTTTAAAAAGAAAAGCTCTCCCCTGCAAGCTTGGCAGCTGCACTGTTCTGCATAAAACACTGATGCTGAAGTACTGGCTTCTTGTATTGCTTTGGGAGATTTGAACATGTATTGGCATTTGCAGTGGGATTCTGACCCTGGGGAGATGCTCATCACATGGACATCCCATGAGACTAATCACAGCAAAGATGTAGCGAAGCATTCGTTACAGGGATAAAAACCCAGAACAACATATTAGAGAAAGGGATTAGTTGGGAGATGTTTTTATGGATTTTCTTTTTTAACTTGGTAGAATTAAAAGGGTCAGGGAAAGGGATGAATTCCTGAACTCTTGATGAAAAGTTCTTCCATCTGATGAAGATGAAGCAGGGTTATTTCTCTTTCTAAAGCCATCAGAAGTGCATGAGTGACAGTGATTCACAGTACTACTGAAAGAATGTACACATCCAGGGAAACTGCTCAGGGAAAGCTGTCAATGGGCAATGTCCAAAGCAAATGTACACTAAACAGAATGGTCTTGTATTAATAGGATGTTACGTAGCCTGTACAAAAATATCTGCTTTATTTTTAGTTGTTAGTCATACATCCTGACATCATTTGTGTCTGCCACTCAGAGAGAGGGGCCATGGCTGCTGTAAAAATAAACCTGATAATCTTTATTTGTGCAAGAACAACCCCAATCTTATGTTTTCACATCAGTGAAACAGAGGTAGCTTCCTCCCTCACTGAAACACTTTAGATTGCTTCTTTCTTCGTTTTGTATCTGAAAGTCAAAAGCAGTAAATCTACCACAATCCAAACACATACACCCATAGGGAAATAGGGAAAATATCTGCAGTATTTATTTTCATCAGCTTTTGTGTTGCTAAATTGAATTCTGATACTTGAAATCAAGTGGTTCCTTTTATCATAAACCCCAGGCATATGAAGAGAACGCAATGCTCCAAAATTCTTTGTGGGTAAAGAATTAGCATTTTTCTATGTCATGAAGCCAAAGCAATACGCAAGTATCTGTGCCTCCTTGAGAAGGTTGCTGTGACTGAAACACATAGTAGCTCATCTTGTTGGAAAGGTAACAGATACAGGTACCAACAGCCTGGTGCAGACAATCTCCTGTCACTTAGAAACAAAGCAAATCAAAACTGTTTTCAGAATCTGTTATATTAAAACATACTTGAAAGCGTAGAATCATACAATGGGTTGGGTTGGGCATGGATGCCTCACATTAGACCATGTTACCCAAGGCTCTGCCCAACCTGGGCTTGAACACTGCCAGAGACGGAGCATTTACCGCTTCTTTGGCCAACCCATTCCAGTGCCTCACCACCCTCACAGTAAAGAGCTTCTTCAACTAGATCAGGTTGCACCATCAGTTCCAGTTATATCCAGATCATGCCCATATCTCTTCTCTCTGATTCTTATTTTTCATTCTCGTGATGTAATCAGAAGCTGGTTTTTAGACCCAGATCTAGAATGGATTATGCCTATTGTTAAGTCTCAAAATTAAAGAGCCTCCTGTGGTATACGATTTCTGAGACTGCCTCTGAGAAAACCTGTGAGAACCAAAAGCTCATCCATTCAAAACTGATATTTTTTCCAGGCAAAATTTAGCATTGTTCCATAAATTATACTAGCACTTGAGTTTTAGCTTTTTAAGATGATTGTTTTCTATTGCTTTTTTAGATGAGTGGTCAGTAACTAGAAATTATCCTTATTTGTTAAAAAAAGCTCCTTTGTGCTGGAGAGATCTCTTTACCCCAGCATGAACAGGCAATTCAGATCGTTCAGAGTAGCATTAATACACTCGCTTTTGGATTAAGTGGCTCTTGTAAAGTTTCAGACTGAATTAGTTTTTAAATATGAGATCAGGATGCAGATTCAGAAGTTTCCGAAGTAAGAGAAATAAGCTGAAAGTTCAACCTGTGGAAATACAGCACAATAATATGGCTGATTTGCAATCTGAATCCAAATTAAAATACATAACTGCAGTTCCCTCAATTGCAAATACAAGCTTCTTCCATTTTACTGGGTATTTCTGAGATAGAAGAAAATATCGAAGGTGCTGCAAAATAGAATTCAGGTAATTTAAGTGATAAGCCCCAGACACAAATGCAAGGATGTGATTTCTGTGGTGTTTTGAAAGATGTAGTTCATCTTCTTCACAACATACAAAAATTACAGTTTGTTTCTCCTCTGCATCTTTGGCTGTGATGCTGCATTGTCACTTCTATGACTGGGATTAAAAGAAAAACCCAAACCCAAAACTCAGCAATGCATCTCTCTTAGGAAAATAGAATCATCTCATTGCTGTTAAATATTTTTTGCTTTATCAGGACAAAAACCTTAGCAAAATGATTATAGAGCCCTAGTTCTTACCGGTACATTGGCTTTGTGCTAATTACGTGCTGATTTATACTTCAAATCCTATTCTAGTATTTCTTGATATCAGCTCACCTTTTTCAGTAAACAAAGAAAGAAGCGGAATTAACATTTTTAGTATTGATTACTATCACTAGCAAATAATAGACCCAGCTCAGGTACAGAGTTAGAGGCAAATTTTGTCCCAGAGAATTTGCCATGTGTTCGAGCAAGTCTGGCAGAACAAAGGAGGAATGGGGCACTGATCTCCTGGTTTTATAAGGAAAACAGATGAGGGTAAAAGAAGCTCGGAGAAGACAAACAGGGCAAAGAAAGGAGCTGAACTGTCTTCCAGAATCAGAATTTAAAATATTCTCTCTGCCTGTCTTCACATTTATGAGGAGGCTGTAGGGAGCATTTATGAAAACAAGTCTGAATAAATATGAGGGTAAAATGTTTCCTAATCTAACCGCTGCAGGGGCGCATGCTGTCAGTGCTAAAAGAGAAACTAAAGTCCCCATTACTCCTTTCTACTCACTGCAGTAGTCCTGGTGTTTGCATATCTGGAAGGATTACTGAGGTATCTAAGCACTGAAATAGATTTTAAATATTAAATAAATTTTACATACAATTTGTTCCTTTACGCTCACAGAATTACTTCTTAGATCTCAGAGAACTTCAAGGATATGGGGATGTGAAGCATATAAAGTGGAGGGACTGCAGGCTCTGGGGATGTCCAAGACAACTCCTGACTTCATTCTAGGCAGAGATCTGAGGAAATCCCAGTCTCCTTCCCTAGCTCTACTGTATCTCCCAAAGAAACCTTGGGGTACTGAAGGAATGGCAGTACACTGAGCACTTATCATGCTTTTGCTGGTCAGTTCGGCCTCTGAGACACAGCTGAATATGTCAAAACTCTGCCCTTTTGCTTTTCAACTTCTATTCCCAAAGCTGATGCTGGCCCCTATCCTTCATTCCTGGTTAGCAGAATGCCACTTTGCCTGAGAAGTTGGGAAGTCTCGGCTCATCTCCAAAAGCAACTGTTTTCAGTCATAACATACTAAATTATGTTATATATTTATATGTAACATATATAACCATTTATATGTTTATGGCTATATCTATAACCACATTTAGATTTCTTTCTTTCAACTCCACTCAGGAGTTACGTGTCAGCAGATTTAATGACACTGTTGAGATTTGTCTGAATTAGATTTGTCTCACTTTGATGATGATGTGAACACTTTGCTACAAGTATAAAAAGGGCAAGGGCTGAAATCTGGGGTTAAAGGTAGAATGGGTGAAGGGGAAGAACGTTTGAAACAGATTTTACCTATGGTTGTAAGCAAATCTCAGCTAGGAGAGGCTCAGCTAAGTTTCAGAATGTGATGGGACTCACAGATGTGACCATCAGCTTTTCAGAACAATCTAACAAATCTGGACACTGGTTGCGGATTAGCAAGCACAGTGTTTCTCCTTACTAGGAGGAAGAAAAAGGAATTCAACAAGCATAGCCCAATTAAGCTGACCTCAGTAATCCGTTAGGGATGTAGAACACATTTTCAAGTGAAAAATTAATAAGAGACATGAAGCTAAATGGATTATGGGATAAAATAAAACATGAATTTACCGACTGTAGACTAAGCCAAACGAACTCAGTGCGCTTTGAGTCTTGTAATAGAAATCATTTTCAGCAGACAGGCAGTGCTCAGGCTTTCATCTCTTTGGACTTGAGGAAAGCATTTCATGTAATAAGCCTCATGGAGAATTTTTACAGAAAGAGAGGAAGATAGGATTGCTAAAAACCTGTCAGGTCCATAAGATCCTCTTAATAAGCATATGGAAATGGGCCATGAGATAGGAAATCACACCAAGGACTGTAGCTCTCCATCAGGGACTGTAGTGATAGGGCAAGGGGGAATGGGTGCAAAATTAAACAGGATAAGTTGAGGTTAGATATAAGGAAGAAGTTCTTTACTGTGAGGGTGGTGAATGTGGTAAATGCTCTGTCTGTGGCAGCCTTCAAGGTCAGGTTGGACAGAGCCTTGGGTGACATGGTCTAGTTTGAGGTGCCCCTACCCATGGCATGGGGTTGGAATTCAATAGCCTTAAGGTCCTTTCCAACCCAAGCCATTCTATAATTCTCTGATTCTAAAAGCTTCCTATCTGGATGCTCAGATGCATTTCCCGAGGATCATCCTTGGGACTAATTTTACTTGATATTTTCATCAGTGACCCTGGCACAAAAAGTAAGAAATCGATCATTTGATTTGGCAGCAAGTAAGGAGGCACTGTCAATAAAATGAGGAGAAAAATGTCAGACAGGAAGAAACTGGGATAACAGGAATGAAAAAAAATGTAACTGTGGTAAGCGCCAAGGCACGTACATCTACTAAGAGAAAATACTGCTACTGCTTTTATTAATGGGAAATGATAGAAGATGAGAAAGAGCAGGAAGCTGTAAAAAAGCTAAAATAATCCTAGATGTCTACATTTTGTACTGCTGAGATGAGGAATTATTCATTCTGCTCTACATGACTGCGGTGAAGTGTTAATAAGCACACAATATACAGTTCTGGTCAGGTTGTTTGTAAAACAAGAGGAAGCACAAAGATAACAAAGGAACAAGAGTAACTGGGAATGGAAGATTTACTGTGCAACACGAAATGGAGAAATACTTTCTTGCCATGCCAATGTCTTACCAAAATGAAGATGAAGAGGGGCCATGACTGCCCTTTGCAAGTGATCTATGAGGACAGACAGGAAGTGACACATGAGAAAAAGTTAAGGTAAATGACCAAAAGAAATTCAGTCTAGAGATTAAGAAAATGCTTCTGAGAATCCAAAGTGAGATCATGAGATGGTTTTGCAGCAGCAGTGGGAGGATTCACACACTGTAAGACAACGATTGATAATGCCATGTCAGGGGTTATGTGACACACAAAACTGTTAAAGCAAAGAACTGGATTCAGTCCTACAGACATTAGAAAGCTAATCAGTAGGAAACAAACCAGCAAATAGAACAACTTTTCAGCTATTTAGTCCTCCCGTTTGTCTCAATCACTATTATGCAGTGATGGCTTCAGTGTGCCCCATCTCAGCAACAGAGAAACTACTGCAAGGTTATGAGGACCACAAACAAAATGCGTCCCAAATCCTCAGAAAAAGCACAATCTCACTTTGGGAAGAAAACCTTAGGAAAGTAGGAGGGAAAGAGAGAGAATCTTTCAATTTGAAACACAAGCCTGAGTTAGGCTGGTGGACACAATGCCAGGGTTGGCCCTAGGCATGACCACAGAAGGCATCAGTGCAACAAAATCTCCATATTCATTTCACCTGCATCAGAAGCATGTTAGTCACTGCTTCTGTGGGTGCAAAAATAGGATGAGGGGAGAAAGCAACAAAATCCAGTTAAAGCCTAATGAGAACCCTTGAGCCATCTCTGCTAGTACTCAACAGAGGAAGTGCATCCCACTGCTGCCCTGTCCTTTGAAAGGGATGCTAACATCTTTGCAGGCAGGAAAGCTCAGTGTTATGTCTGGGGGTGAAGGACTCTGCAGGTTTTATGACTATTCAGACCATTACCTTTTCTCTTTCCACTTTGCAATGTCTATTCTGCCATCCTCACTCCTTCAGCTGAATTGGGCACATTCCACTTTATGATCCAGTGAAGGACAGAACAGGCCATGCTTAAATCTTTGGTGATGCCTTCTGAAAACGCAGGCACTGATTTCCTGAACAAGAATTTAAATGGAAAAAGACTGATTGAATTTAAGTTGAATTCCCTCACAGGAAATCAGCTTATTATTCCTGATATTTTTTTCTCAGTATCATTTTGTTTAGAATAAAGTCCATATATAAGAAAACAGGCGAATCCCAAAATAAACAGCCCTGTGAAAATGCTTCCCTGACACATTTAACACCCCTCTAATATTATTTTTCATAATTGTTTCAGAATGAAAATGTGCAACATAACAACCTGCAAATGGTTCATGCATATTCATGCCTTCCATGTGTTAACTGCTGGGGAATGTTCTCAGACTGCTTCATATTATAAATTGTTACTTATTTACAGTGCCAGTTGGTGACTCTGAGGTAGCATATGTGAAATGAATTTGCAGTTTCTATTACAACGAGTTGAAATCTTCCAGCAAAACACTTTTTCAGTTAAAACAGAAAAAAAAATTGAAAGAAGACCTCAGAGCAGGTTCCAGTATCTGAAGGGGGCTACAAGGATGCTGGAGAGGGACTCTTCATCAGGGACTGTAGTGATAGGATAAGGGGTGGTGAGTTGAAAATGAAATAGGGGAAATTCAGGTTAGATATAAGGAAGAAGTTCTTTACTGTGAGGATGCTGAGGCACTGGCACAGGGTGCCCAAAGAAGTGGTAAATGCTCCATCCTTGATAGTGTTCAAGGCCAGATTGGACAGAGCCTTGGACAATATGGTCTAGTGTGAGGTGTTCCTGCCTGTGGCAGGGGGTTGGAACTGAATGATCTTAAGGTCCTTTCTATTCCAAACCACTCTATGATTCTATGAAATATGGAATCACCCCTACCCATCAGTCAAGAAGGTAATGCTTTGTCAAGAAGTATTTGTTCAGATGATCTGACCAAACATGGATAGGCTTTTATGATAAGTGTTTTCCAAATATCCAGAAGACCACATGCATTATTTCAGGGTGCTCCAGAACAGCTTCACCATGGGAGTTCTTCCCACATGGCTCTCATCTGGCAAAAACTTATTGTGGGATGCTTTCTAGAACCAGGGTCTCAGTACTTTCAACACAGGCAACTCATGCTCAGCTCTGAAACAGCCACCTCTGCACTGATGTTTCCAACAACCCTGCTGTGGAACAAGAAATTCGGATGTTTGAGAAATGCCTGTCTTACCACAGGTCCCCTCCAGCAACAGCTTCCTGACACTGGTCTGTAGCTTGAATCCCAAAATTCCAAAGCCTGTGCTACTGAATTGGCAGGCAGGACTTTGCATCCCTGGATTCCAATGTGTCAAGATGCCCCCAGATCCTCCTCACGTACAACATGATATACCACACTAATAATGGCATATACATATTATGAGGGGAAATAAAGGGGATTTCTTTTCAATCAAGAATAAAAATATTTTCCTCAACATTATTTTATTTATTTTGTCTTCAAATAGTTACAAATCCTTAGGATTTTTCAAAAACAGACTCTGAAATTTTAAAACAAAGGCATAAGAAAGCTTCTGGCATGTTTTTAGGAGACTGAAAATGTGAAAGATGAAATCACAAAGGATCAGACCCCTTGGTTCCTACTTTGTCTGTATATAACTGAATTCATGGCAGGAAAGGCAGATCAGTTTGAGGATCCAAACCCTTTGAAAACAATGGAAAAGCTTCCACATGTTATGAATAAGGACCTCAATTAGCAGAGATGATATTACATATATATGTGGACACAGACAGAGACCAACTGAGCACAAATTTAATGGGATGGACTATGGAGTAAATGGTGTTTAAAGTACCTCCTGTGCAGTCTCTGAATATGCTGTCTCTTTAGCTGGGCAGAATATTCAGCACATAAAATTGAACTTTCTCTCCTTTTTTGTTCATGTATTGCAGGTCACCTTTCCACTCATGGGGAGAACTGAAACTTTCTTCTTTTCTCCATCCATGTTCCATCTCTCATACTGTACATTTAGAGAGGCAGGAGCAGACATGTCAGATACAGAAAATGAGAGGCAATACAAAGAGAAATAGGCCCCTGAAGGAAAGAAAGAGGTTCTGAAAGCAGAAACAGAAGGAGTGAGAGAGATAACAGACCTTAAAATAGAAATAAATCAATGGAGAATCAAGTCCCTTGAAACAGAAGATGAAGGATTTCTCTAAGAGGAAAAGACAGCAATGGACATCCGGTCATCACAAGAACCAAGCCTCCAAGACTTTTAATATCATATTGTTATTTGAGCCACAAGTTGAAAATTATTCTGTATCATTAATGGATATCTCACTAATCAGCCATTTCAACTCTAATGTTTAACACAGATACAAGACTAACAGTCAATCTCCTCCATCTTCTCAGCTGTATGGTTCTCTGCCTGCTTGGGAAAAGAGAAAGAAGTGATGAATATGAGATGTGTAAAGATCTAGTAAACAGTTGATAGGGAGAGCAGGTCCTGGTTGCTAGATAAATGTTAGCTTTATAGTGTAAAGCCATCTTAGGACAGCATTTCATACTCAGATATTCTGCAGTCCACTATATTTTCATCTATGGTAAGTTGCGAGGTTTCCCATAAAAAGAAGGGGAGCAGTTTGGGACTAAATGAAGTAATACTCCAAAATCAGCTGAATGGGTCAGCTAAGACAGCTGGAAATGAAAAGGATAAGGGAAGAATGTCTATGCAATCAAATAGATATCCTTTGATCAGATATCTAAGATCAGCTGTTATTTAACCTTTCTCAAAGCTGAGGCCTGAAGGTGCGGTGCGCTTTGGGAGAGTCCTGTTTCATCACAGAATCGTGGCATGGTTTGGGCTGGAAGGGATCTTAAAGCTCATCTAGTTCCAGGTTGCTCCAAGCCCTGTGCAACCTGGCCTTGAACACTGCCAGGGATGGGGCAGCCACAGCTTCTCTGGGCACCCTGTGCCAGCGCCTCAGCACCCTCAGTTGCTTGTAACTATGACAGTGATGGTTCATGGTTTCTAGCAGCTGGAAGTCACTTCATCCATTGGAACTGGGGTTAACCTGTGGTAACATGGTGAGAGTCACCCTTCTGCTCTCCTGAAGATAGGGCTTGGATTCTTGTTGAAACAAATAAACCTCTAAGCAGAGCACAGCTCAAGTCAGTTTTGTGATGTTACCTTGGAGTAAGAGCAGTTACCAGCACTTTGTACCTGCCCTTCTAACTAGAGCAGCAGTGGCATTTCTGCAGTTCAGCATCTTGTACTTCATAATAGATTCATTTCATCCCTCAGCTGTCCAACTGTGACACCATAGTCTTTGCTGAATGCCTTACGTGATTCTTTCTTTCATACCAGTTGTGACAAGAAATGACAAAACTGATCAGTGTTTTATTAATCTCCAGTAAAAAAAAAAAAGGTCCTTAGAAGGCTTTGTATACATAATCAAGACAATGACACCATACTTTTCCTTGGCTCACAGGTGATAGGTTATTCTTACAAATAGAATGGTTAGAATTTAGATGAAATTCAGTTAGAAAGGTTTTAAAACCATAGTAGGTGACTGAATATTGTATATCTTGGTGAAATGCTCTTGTCCACTTCCTTAACATACTACTACTTTATCCGTCTGAGTAATACGTGGTTTAAATTGTCTTTTGTGACCATATGTAAAAGTTATATCAATCAATATATATAATATGTATATGCAAAACCTCAAGTGAAAGCTTAATAAAACTCTTTAAGTAATTTACTGCCATCAATACTGTTTACTACAAATAGACAAAGTAGTTTGGACTAATTTTAAGAACTAGAGGTAGCTTTTGAAAGATTCTCACTTGTGGAACTCTGCAGTGTTGTTACATACTGATATCTATTTGTCTCTCTTCTTTTTCGCTAGAAAATGATGCACCCTGTTGCCAGCAGTAATCCAGCTTTCTGTGGGACCGGCAAGAGTTCTTGCCTTAATGAAGACAATGTGAGATCTGCCGATCAGTTTGACTTGTATGCCACGCAGCAAAGTAAATACAGCCACGCAGTCAGCCACAAACCCATTGCATGCCAGAGACAAGATGCATTGAACGAGTCGCACTTGCAGACCACAAGTGGCAGGAATATAGAGACAAAAGATGAACTAAAGAAAAAGAAAAACCTCAACCGATCTGGGAAACGTGGAAGGCCATCAGGGACCACAAAATCAGCAGGGTACCGAACCAGCACAGGTCGACCCCTTGGGACCACCAAAGCAGCTGGATTTAAGACAAGTCCAGGCAGACCCTTGGGTACAACTAAAGCAGCAGGATACAAAGTCAGCCCAGGCAGACCTCCAGGTAGCATTAAAGCTCTATCACGGCTTGCAAATCTAAGTTATACTTGTGGCAGTGCAGCTTTTCCTTATCCTATGGTGCATAACAGAGGAGTACATGCTGCTGGGGAGACTAGCAGCAAAATGAAACAGCCTAATGAATGAAAGGAGGGAATTAGGAACTCCTTACTAATCCGCTTTACTCTGAATTTTGGCATGTTTCTTGCATTTGGTTGTAGTGTTTGCCTGAGTTTCTAGCTTTCATTTTTTATTCAGATAATGCCATAGCCTGCAGGTGCAATTCAATAACTAAAAGTAATGTTGAGAAGGCACTGGCTTAAAGGGGGTTTTGTGGGTTTTAAATGACCATTTCTAAGAAAGTCTGAAGTGATGCATTATGACTTGGTGTCGATACTTAAGTAATGTCGTGTCCCTAGTTTTACATTTAGTTTCTGGAAAATCTAGTTATGTGGTTATGCATTAAATAAGTGAAATAAGGAGGAAAGAATTAGCTGGCTCTTGGGTCATGATGTGGCCTATACCACAACAGGGAACTTAGCCAGCTGAGTTCTTAACTTGATAGAAAACCTGATGAAGAAAGCAGCAACCTGCATGTCCCACTTGTGCAGGAGCTTCTACAAACCTCAAAGAGACACTTAAAAACTTAAACAAACAAACGAAACCCCAACCTGTTTTAAAAGTGCTCAGTTCAGGTGGCTTTTGTTTTTGGAGCTGCAGGAAACTGAGCATTTGTACAAGACATTCACAGAGCCTTATTAATACAAGCTTGTTTGCCTTTAGGTGAGATAGCTGTTCTTTAGTTCTTCTGGTACAGGATTGTGCTGTGTTGTTTTGAAATGCCTAATAGGACCTATACCAAACCGCAGATAATCCTTTGAAAACAAAAGTATTTTCTAAGACATTAAGTACTGTTCATTCTAGTTACAGACTTGGTCAGTATTCAACAGTATGTTCTTAAATCTGTAAATACCTATTTACACTGGGTTTTGCCTTTAAAATCTGTGCTTAGGTGGCAACAGTTTAATAGCTTTTAAAGTATTAACCTATAATGTTTACAAATACAAACACTGACAAAAGTGTTTTTAAATAGACACTGTTGCCAAGTTTTCAGACTTCCTTTTGCCAGATATTCCTGGAAATACAGTTATTTTGTTGTTTGTCACTTCTATTTAAGTTATGGAAGCTTATGTATCTACCAAAGGACACCATTTTCATGATTTATAAAAGCAAACTCTATAGCTGATGCAAACAGGATGCAGTTTACTGCACTGCTAGACACCAGTTAGAAAGTAATCCATCTATGCATGCAAGCTGAAAAAAGTTGTTCTTGGTTAGCTATAAATAACCTTTCTTGTCTCAAACTAAACCCTTCACTCCATCCAAAAGAAATGTTCCATTTTTCAACTGGGTGCGTTTGAGTGTGAGTGTGTGTGTGTGTGTGTAACTTTCATCTAGACATCAGAAAATCACTCCTCAATGTTGCAGCTTGTTTGTGGTACGTTTATGTTACTGGAATTAAAGCTTTTCCCTTCTTTCTTCCATCATGAAGAAAGTTTACCTTTAAGTTGTTTCCATATATAATATGCTATTATTTGTAGCTTAAAATATCTGGGGAGGGGGAATATATATATAAAGACACTGCAGATTTGGGGGAGCATAAAAGTTTGGGTGAATTGAGCCTGTGCTGAATGATGCTGGTATTTTTTGTTAACATAAATGCTATTCTGGCCTGCTGTCATTTTGATGAGACCTCTTGCTTTCAGTGATGACAACTTACGAAACAGATGTCATGTTTCATACCTTTTTTGTCAGGAAAAAAGCAGCAAGCCTTCAGGTGTTCCAGTGATGCCTAACACATATTGAGCTGGACTTTATGCTGTACTTTACAATAGGTGTGTTGAATTGTTTTGGGGGAACTGTGTATGCACTGGCAACTAAGACAATGAACCTCAACTGTACTGGATGGCTCCTTAGGCGATAGAGGAACTAATGGCAGCTAAACTGCTACTAAAAGGTAGAGTTTCTTCATGCTGAAGCTATGAAATCCAGTTATACGTTCTGTTCCTCACCAAACTCCAGGTCTGCAACTTAGCAGTCTTTCTCAGAACGCTGTAATTTCTGACACATGCAAAATGCTAATGTGAGTTAACCCTCAGGATCTGTATTGTATTGGCTGGTTTTAATCAGATGATTTTTCCCCAAAAGACTGCTCTAAGTTCTTTGCTGAGCTCAGCTGGGAAAGCAGTTCCTCTTCAGCTGAATGTAGTACCGCAGGAGCGTCCCACCTCACTGGCAAGGAGCGCGTTGCATGTCACCACTGTACCTTGGAGAAACTCCACTTCTTACCTCCTTCTGTTGATCCTGTTGCTCCTGTTTGTTTCTCACTCGTGCATCTCCTCACTGGTGCTGTGCTGTGTGTCAGGAGATAACGCCGATGTATTGCTGTTCTGCTAGTATAATGAATTCTGTATTCGAGTATGCTGATGAAATAATGAAATCAGCTAAGCAATTCCTGTTCATTACAGTGTTTATTAATTACTTCAGATGGAATATAATCCCAGTAAAAAGCAATTAATGTTGTCAATCTTGGAATG
Source organism: Loriculus beryllinus (assembly GCA_039877255.1). Classification (NCBI taxonomy): domain Eukaryota; kingdom Metazoa; phylum Chordata; class Aves; order Psittaciformes; family Psittacidae; genus Loriculus; species Loriculus beryllinus. The sequence continues at coordinate 3,797 of JBCJKH010006107.1, read as the reverse complement.
ATGAGCATAAAGTAGAAAAGTGTGCAGAGAGCCTGTAATGGGCTCCTTGGCACTCTGGATTTAGCCAGGAGACCCAGAAGGGCCCTGCTGGGCATTTCCAAATTCCAGTTGATTTTCTATCTGGCTATAGCTTCCTGGTGCCATGCAGTGAGTAGAAGGAAAATGAAGTTACAGAGGTTCAAAGTGAACCAGAAATGGAATTCTTAAATACTTCTGCTTTTCTTATGTATAATCTGCAGAATACATTGTGCTTTTTTCAACACTTTTCTTTCCATGAGAAACACTGAAACAGCATGTTAATACCTAAACTTTATTAGTACCAATGGGAAAACTGGCCTTTTCCCCCCATAGGATGAAATCATTACTTGTAAGGTTAAATTGCTTATTTTATATTATCTCTCATAATTCAGCTATTGGTAAGCTAGGATCACTGTTGTGTGTTAACACTGTTCAGAAGATCTCCATGTCAAGTTTGGGTTTTAAGAATTCCTTTTAATTAACAAGTTTTTAACGTCTTATTTATACATCAATGAAATGTATTAGCTTGCTATTATTCCTTCATGATGCTATACAAGTTCACTGTTTAATATACATATAGTAACTACTATTCAGTTTCTGATTAAATTTACTTAAACTTTTAAACCAAATAATTTTGCTACTATAAAGTCTTGCACTGGACATATTCAAGATGCTTGCACCGTATTTTGGCAGAAGAAAAATGAGACACCATCAGAAGTGCTGACTGATAGCAAAGATATAGTATCTTTAAAGTCAGCAGTTAGCTTTGTCATTGAAGCAGTGTTCTTGTATCTTGGATTTAGTTGAAATGAACTGAAAGGGGGGTTGGAACTAGATGATCTTAAAGTCATTTCCAACCCGAACCATTCTATGTATCAAGAGCCATTAAAGATCTCTGTTCTGAATGAAAGATCCCCGAGTTCAGTCAGGACAAACCCAAGCCTTGTCAGTGAAAAGCATGTGTCTGTGAAAAGAATTACTTGGAACTACAATACAGAGAGTAATTCAGATGAGAACTGAACTCCCTCCCCCACGTTTGAAGAGCTTTAAAAGGCAGAGCAATGTGAAGTCATTTGTCTGATGGTTTCATTAGCTGTGACTCTGCTGTCTTTGTTATATGTATAATAATGTTTCACGCTTAAGAGTTGACAGTTAAAACAGCTGATAACAATCATAAATACTTTAAACTGCAGACTTCATTTCTGACCACAAAAAAAGTTTATTCTTCTCTATTTTAATGCATATATTTTAACACTGCTTAAATATATTTATGACATTAGTAGAGATTAGACCTTTCTCCTTGTGATTTTTTTTTTCTTCCCAAATAGAAACACCTGTATTCTAAAATTTGAATCACTTCTGATACTTTAATCTTTCATCGTTTGCTTTTCCACAGGTTTACTTTGGGGGAAGCAGTAATCAAATAACTAGTATTGGCACCCCATCCTCTGCTGTAAAAAGCCTGATTAGATACTGTGTATGTTTTTATGTCCATGAACTTGAGCTACTCGTGTGCAATTATGTGTATGGGAATGGAGTAGTGTTCATGATCTGTATTTACATCATCATATGGATGTATATTTATTAATAAAGTTAATACTTTAAAACCTAACTGTTTTTTCCCTAGGTTTTTTCAGTACCATTTAAATCCTGCATGAAGATGCCTCTTGGATATGGAAATGTGTTTGTTCTCCTGGCATCTCAGTCAGAGACAAGTGACTCAAACTGGCACTGAAATGTTTTGGGGTACCTTTGGGGTGCCACATTTCACTTCAAACCCTTAGATTAGGGTTAGGGTTTGTCTGCTGCCTCTCGAAGTGTAACTGACACTGATGGACTGCGTTCGTGCCTGTGTGGACTTCAGAATGCACACAGGGTTGGTGAGAGTTGAGAGGTCACTGTGGCTGGTGATTGGACAAATGGAATTAAATTGATGTTTCAATTAAATAAGCCCACCCTTTCAGTATACTTTGCTTTCTGAATTCCAGCATGAGAGGTGTATTGCTTGCTACAGGCAAGTCCTGTAGGTTTGAATTAAGGCAGAAAGCCTGAATGAATTGCAAGGTATCAAAAAATAGGAGAATATTGGTTATTTTAATGAATTGAAAATACTGCTACAGTAACTTAATTGTTCTTACCCTTCCACTCAAATATGAGAAGAGGGGAGGAAAGGAGTTACATATAAATAGTAAGCTGCTAACTTCTTTTTTCCTTTGTTGCACATGGAAATCAATTTGTAATGCTCATAAACTACACTTTCATGGAATGATGCTACTTGTTCATTATTCTGTGATGAATGAGATCTATTTATCCCTGTATTCCAGCAATATTCTAGTTTCCCTTTGCTGGTATGATGTGCTCTGCATACCCCCCAACCCCTTTTTTAGTTCAGTGTAGTTCAGTTTTCCCCTCTACTGATGTTTTTCAGTGATGATGGGGAAGCCAGGCAGTGCTACCTACCAGCCAGACCAGGTCTGTGTCCTCCCTTGCTCTCCAGCACCCTCTGTTTTCTTCTCCATGTACTTCCAAACGTTTCAATACCAGGTTGAAACCTTTAAATGTCAGTTGCAGACAATTAGGTTGCTTTTACCTGAAAAAGCCATCTGATGCCAGTTTAGTTTGTTTGTTTCTGGCCATTCTGGTGATTCTATATATGTAGCTTTCTAGATGACTGGGTATGTCCAGCACAGAGTTCCACAGCACAGCTTGCTCCCTCCTAGCCTAAAAATCAGTTTCTGGATGTGGTAAGAGGTAAGGGACATGGGGTAATGGATTAAAACTTAAACAGGGGAGGTTTAGATTTGATACAAGGAAGAAATTCTTTACTGTGAGGGTGCTGAGGCACTGGAATGGGTTGCCCAGGAGGTTGTGAATGCTCCATCCCTGGCAGTGTTCAAGGCCAGGCTGGATGAAGCCTTGGGTGCCATGGTTTAGTGTGAGGTGTCCCTGCCCATGGCAGGAGGGCTGGAACTGGATGAGCTTAAGGTCCTTTCTAACCTTAACTGTTCTATGATTCTATGATTCTATGACACAGGAGTCCTGCCAAGCAGAGGGTAGGGTCAGTTCTGGAGCCACCCAAAGCATCCTCACTGGGTCCATTCCCCACCCTTGATACCTCATGAAGATCAGAACCACCACCAACTGCTTTTTGTTTTGGTATTTAAAGAAATGGGGATTAAGTGAAAGAAGGGCACCACTGCCAAGGGCTCCATCCATACTTGCAAGGACACGCACAGCTTGGAGGCTGGGAAACAGCCACAACCCAAAGCACCACACGCTCCCAAATGACAGCTCCTGGTTCCTTGTAATTAAAAGGGACCATGCCCAACTCTGCTGAGGGCTCATCATGGCACCAGACATCTCCCAGCCCAGCAGGACAGCAGGGACCAGTGAGCATTAGATACAGAGCTCTTCAAGAGGACAGAGTTTGTGATCCCATCACTTGTGGGCTCATAGAGATTTAAGTTATCAGTCTGCAGCCCTTACCAATTGACTCCTTTGGTGCAGAGCCCCGGCCAGCACCAAGCCCAAGCTCACTCCTCTGCACTCAGATCCCTACAGGGCTCATGGGAAACATGGGAATCTCTCACTGGCCTGGGCACCTCCCAGCAGGACTGCCACACAGGGACAGTGAGAGAATGACAAACCCTCCTCGCAGAGACCAGGGCTCCCATCACCATCACTCCATTATAATCCCCCACTGCCCTGTTCAAGAAAAGCATTCCTATTAAAATGACATTTAAACTGGTTGTTTGATGCTTAAAATTTTGTTAGGTAGG
>JBCJKH010006102.1:0-27127 GCA_039877255.1 Loriculus beryllinus | reverse complement strand
ATCCAGACTAAATACCACAGCAGCTTTGTCTACATAAACATTTACACAATCCTGAAGTGCCCATGAACCTCACCCCGGTTAAGGTGCATTGCACTGGAACAACAGCTCTGCTAAAGTCAACAGGACACCAAGGCAGCAGGTTGAAATGCCTTCTTTCAGGGAGCATCTAAATGAATTTCAGTGATACTTCAAAACCACAGCAGAATAGCTCCTACAAACTCCTTATGGCACCCGACCAACTCTTTACCTTCCAGAAAGAAGCTGAAGGCATCGCCTGGTGTAGGAGAAAGCTGCAAAGGAACAGGAGCCAGATTGCTTTTACCCAGGGAGAACAATCTCTTCAATGACTAAGCTAGACAGGATCTATTCTCATGCAATGTAAGCAAGGTTACAGTTGGCTCCATAAGGAAACAGTGACAGGAAGGTAAACTGCAGGTCTTTATCTTTTTATAGTGATGCCTGTAACTGTATTTAAACAGGGAGTGGAAGGTGATGTGATATAACTGAGAGTCTGCTTGATAGCATTTTTCTGCCTAATTTCACCAACACTGGTGGTAAGAAACTTTTCATTAGTTTAGCCCATTTAGTCAAATACGTGGCAGTTAATGTCACAAAGTTTGTAACTATAGCTGCTCTTAAATCTCTTTCTTTCAGGATTTGATCCATATTTATACAGAAGAAGCACACAGCTCTGGAGATCACTGTATGATCATGGCTTTCATTGATGACCTAAAAAGTAGCCCAGGTATCAGAAGCCAAAAGTTTTGCTGCTCAAATCTTCATTCCAGAAAGAAAGGGAACCACTGCAGCTATTAAGAGCTGCATACGGAGCAGACCTGAACGTCAGAGCCACCTGCTCCATGATAGAGACAACCTCCCCTAAAGAACAGCAAGTATAATAAACCTTTTACTTTCACACAGCACTGGAGACTCAGAACACAGCCCATTTGTTCACTGTGTTGCCATCACAGTGAAAATCACCAGAAGGAATAACAAGACACTGAGTGAAGACCACTGAAAGCTCCAGTTTATTAGAAACATATTTTCCAAGCTCTCCTTTGCACTTCAGAGCTGTGAGATGATTTTGGCCACTTCATGTTCACTTCAGCTCACTTTGCTAATCAGAAGTGAGCCCATGCTTATCTAGCCAAGGAAAAGCTGCTCATTTCACAAGAGCACTGAAGTGATCAACTTCAGCGTAGCCCACACTGGAAATCAGTCACTCTGTATTCAGAACATGCTCGTTCAGCTCTAGCACTTGCACTTTTAGTCCTCAGGTACCCATTGTTTTACACTATGCTTACCAAAATGGGCTTTTCAAAGTTTGCTTTTCTACACAGCTGCTCCAATAGGTCTGCAAGGAGCCAGGCCCCAGAGTCCTATGGCAGCTGCAAGATTCAGGGCACAACTAGCCTCACTACTAAAGAAATCTGCCTATCAAGTATGGCAAATTGGTTGTCCTATTTACTTTTGGCTGGCAGATTGCTGAAAGCTTTTCCTCTCACATTCCTGAGCCTTTCTCCTCCCTCCTCAGCATTGGCAGCACAGAGTCTGCTAAACCACCCTCTTCCTTATTAGCTTTTGCCAACCACAACATGAAGCTGACAATCCTTGACAGATTCATAGCTGCCTCCAGGTCAGAATGGCAAAGCCAATCCTCCTCCTCTGCTGAGGAGGGCACAGCAGCAGTAGTCTGGAAGGCAGCACAGCGTTGCTCCCCACTCAGCTCATCATTAGGGCTGTTGTTTTCAGCAACACCAGCTGGAAACTTTAAGCTTAACTGCACTAAAGTCATTTTACAACCCAAAAGTTTCCAAAAGAGGCATTCTCACAAACCATTTTTCCATCACATGCTTGCAGTTGGTTTCTCATTCAGAACGTATCAGCGAGCAGGTACATCCCACTTCACTCCAGCTGGCTGGCAGCAGAGGGCACCACACAATCACCTATGTGATTTATACACTTCCATCACGCTCACGGGTTAATTTATAGAGCACAAATTACTACTACAACAAGCTACAGGGTGACTCCATAAAGCATGCATCATATTACATGAAAACACATGCAATGAAAGGCAGCTGATTTGCTACAATGCTTTTATCCAGCAATCCAAAGAGATGCTCAAGCTTAGCATCTCTCCAAGTTTAAATGCAACATTCCCATAACGGCAGGCATCATGTAGAGTGAAGATCTCCAGCCTGGCCACACAGATACAAAGTAGTATCTCTGCTGAATCACATAAATACTCGCATTAGCCCAGACATAAACCACTACCCCACAAACTAACTCATCTGTGGTTTACATGCTGCAGGATACATCATTAAACATTTTGGCTGAGGATGCACAGCAGCCTCTGAGGCAGGCAGCAGAGATTCAAGAGACAAAAAGACTACCTTCATTTCTCTAGCTTTTTGCTATTCCTACATATGTTTTTACTTGTTGAAAAAAAGAAAAAGATGAAACTACACAAAAGTTAATCTGCATTACATGAGCACACTGATACACGCATACTGGTGAGCAAAAATGTACAACCATGAAGTATAAGAAGCTCCCAAGCTACTATCCTTGCCATCAACAGAAACATTTCAGTACTTTGATACTATCATCCCCATTTAAAGCCATGACACTAGCCAAACCTGTTACACACCCTGTGGAAAAAGGACCTCCTATTCATATCATCTGCAGAGCTGTACATACACTGATAAAGGACACTTCTGAGTGTGCAGCCATAGTGAGGAATAACTCAACATATCAGCTTTTCTAAAGAGATTCGCAGCATGACCTTGAGGACAAGACCTTAATGACTTATGGCCATCCCTTTGCTGTGGAGCCAGAAGCACCCAACAGTGCTTCAGAAGAGCAAACCCAAAGGCCAAAGGAAAGAACACAGACCTTGTTAAAGTAATACATTATTTTCAGCCACCATGATGTTTTCCCTGAACATGTAAATACAGGAGCAATTAGATACCCAGGCACTACTGCAGAAAGCCTTTAGCATCTTTCCTAGAATATATTTACATGGCTTCTGATTGCTTAATTTTCTGACACATTTGTTTCAGGCACTCTAAAGATTAAATAAGGCGAAAATCGCCTACACTGATTCATCACCATTTTGAAGGTAACAGGCAGTACAAAACCTCCTTGCAGCTTTTAAACTTCAGATTTTAGCATCACAATTCTATGTTCTAACTTTAATTCTGCTGTTTCTTAAAACCTTCCCCTCCAACCCCCCACCTTTCACTGTTACTCTGAAAGATAAAAATCACTGACTGAAACAGCAGACACCACTTAAAGAAGAAGAATGAGCCTGGACAGAGATTTCATTGAAAAGCTCAATTCTGTATCACATCCCAAATGTCCTCAATTCAAAATTAGCCTGCACAAAAAGGCAAATTGAAGCCAGAAACAGAAGAAAAATCTTTCTGACTGCTGTATCATTCTTTATGAGATAGCCTCCTATCATCTAGAGGTTTAGCATTAAGAACTCAGCTTTTTTCCTGCTCCAAGAACAAGCAGACAAACAGCATATTCATTTACAAGCTGGAAGTTGATTAGTAAGTACAAAACCCAAAAATGCCTGTCAGAACCAAGGAAGAGAGGCTGGAACTATTGAACCTGAGGATGCCCAAAAACCTCTCTGCAGACAGCTAGCAGATACCTCTATGATAACAGTAAAAAACCAACAAACCAAACCCATCTGGTTTGTCTTTACACTGCTTCATTTGAAGTTATTTTTACCAAGAGAGGCAATTGTCCTTTAGGACATGTTTTCTCTTCCTCAGTGTAACAGGAACCATCATTTCAGGGCCAAATCCCTCAAGAAAACAGGCGTACGATACAAGCATTTCTTCGCTCACAGACCCACTGCAGCCTCTAACTCCACCTTAATTAGACTGGAAGATGAAAACTTCAGCCTGCACCTCAGTAACTCTGATTTACAGAAGCGCAGAGAGGTTTTATTGCGAATTCTCCTGTAAACTGCACAGCCATTTCCTGCCCAGCTCAACACACCATCAACACAAAAGTAGATCTCAATTTACTGGCAGCTGCCATACTTTAAGCAAAGAAAACCAGAGTCAACATTCTGTACAACATGGGCGATATGGGCTACCTAAAAACCAAGAACTCTCAACACAGAAATCAGCAATGAGGAACTGCACTGTACAAGCTACCCAGCTTACAGCTACCCAAAGCTCACAGTACAAGGACAATGAAGAGCAACAAAGTCAGTTTCATTATTTTTTCACCCTTACAGATTTGACCAGAATTAACTGCTCTTTCTAACAAGGAACTTTGAAGCTTCCTAAGAATCATTACTATTTTTCTCCTCACAACCTCTGGAAGACACACAATAGTCTTCATTTCACCATGGAAAGCTACGGAGCAGAGGACTACAGAGCTTGATTTTTATTAGTCATGCAAAATAGATTCCCTGCATCAAATAGAAATGCAGGCATAAGGCAGTAACATATCATAAGGCAGGAACTCCAGGTATGTAATGATCACTTGTGTAGGTCAAAAGGATTTCTGTGCAGGCTTTGGGATCCACTGCAAATTGATGCTTTATGGCAAGTAACAGCTGATCTCTTTCCCTCCTGGCATTACAGGGATATAGTGGTTATACAGAGATGCATCAATTGCTTCAATTTCAGAACACATTTCTTCTGGAAAGGAAGAGCTTAGACTCAGTTTGACTACAACACTTCCCAAGAGCCTTCTCTCCCTCAGAGCATAAATTGCCATAGTAGGTTTCTCCACCTTTATGCTACAGTCATAGTGGCAAGCCTCCAAGGGAGAAAAGAATTAGGCAACTAAGAGTTTTAAATGGTTATGAACAAGCAGAGCTTTGTAAAGTACCAGCCGAACTAACAGTTACACACTGGCATTTCAAGCTTTCAAGTCCCGATCATGCCTAATGGCAAGCCAAACCGAGAAGACAAAGCAATTGCGTAGCCAAGAGTAAACACAGCTAAACTGAGCTTCCAAATGTCTAATTTGGGTAATCCAGCCTCCCTGTCTCACACACTAAGTAGAAAGATTTGGCTGTTAAATTTACTACTACTCCAGTGGGACAAGAAAGGAATGCAGTCATGTGCTGCAATATCGTCAGGCCACGTATCCAGCAGGCATCTTCTGCCTCTCAGGAAGAGTTATCCACTCCTCTCTCCCTAAAGGAGGCTCAGCACACAAACGTAATCCTCAAGCTCCACCTGGCACTTTCTGCTAGCCCTTGCCTTAAGCGTTGCGGGGACCCGGAGGTAACAGGTAATGTTTGCTCCCTGCCCCTTCCCGACGCAAAGGGAAGTGGCACGTAGAGAGGCACACCTTTGGGAGACAGAACCACCGTCCTCTTCTATGCAAGGATGGAGCAGGCTCCTCTTCCTTACTCCTTAGAGCAAGGAACCGAAACCCTTGTGTTATTCCCTTATCAAACTCAACCCTAAAACGCGAGCAGACCCTCCAGTCCGCGCACCTATGAACTGCCGAGAAAGCACTCGCGTTCCCCTTCCGACCCAGACATCGCTACGGGAAAGGGGCTCCTTGCTCAGGGGCACAGGAGCCCATCCCTACACCCCTCTTCTTCATCCCCTCCTCTATAGGGGCGGCTGCTGCTTCTCCCACGCACAAGCTGAGCCTCCCTCCGTGTGACAAGGCAGAGGGACACCCCCAGCCCCTCACCGCACCCCGCAGCACCCACCTCCCCCTATACACACATCCCCACACCCCGCGACCGCCGACACTCACCTGCGCTTCGCCCGCCGCTACCCCCGGCGGCCCCGCAGCGGCGACGGCTGCGGCGGCAGCAGCAGCAGCCCCTTCCCCGCCGGCTGCCCCGCCGCCCTCCAGCTGCCGCTCTCGGTAGAGGGACCAGAGCCCCACGTTGGGTAAGAAGACGAGGGCGGCCAGCGCCAGCCCCACCGCCTGCAGCAACCGCTTCTGCTTCCGCCGCATCGCAGCGCTCAGAGGAGGCTGGAGGAGGGAGCGCGGCCCGGCCCCGCCGCCCCGATGGAGCCCAACTTTGCCCCGCGCACGGCGGCGGCAGCGGGCGGCAACTCCGGCACTTCCGCTCCGCGCTCCCGGGGAGGCGTGGTCGCCTTAGCCACGCCCACCACCGCAGGAAAGCTCCGCCCACTAACCCCCTCCCTCGTGCACTCCCGTCCCTAATGAGTTTCCCTTAATGAGTCTTTAATTAATTACGGCTCTCGAATGATGCCGGGGCACCCGCGGGGGCCTGGGTGGGCTCCGCTGGAGAGGGCAGGGGAAACCGAGGTGGGTAATTGCTCCTGAAAGGGTCCGCAATTAGCGATGCCCGTAGCAATTAACGATGTATTGCGGGAGCACCTAGCCTGGTTCTGAGGAGGGGATGCAGGGGCTTCCCAAAGGAATGCAGCTCGCCTCACGGGCACACTGGGGAACAAGGCTACTGTTCACAGTGCTCCGTGGATGAAGATCCCATTGCCTGGCCTTCCGACAGACGGGATCGCTCCAATCAGTTCCCCAGCAGTGACTGGGGAGCAGTTCCCCAGCAGCAACTATAAAGGAACACTGTTCATTGGGGTCCCAATTAAGTGGTTTCTGCTGTATCATAAACTAGATAATGTATAGGCGCTGGATGGTGGGGGGTGTTTTAAGAAGGAAGCAACACTGGTACAGCTTTTCCAAAACCAGGGAGTGGATGAATTCTTTAACTGGAGAACAAACAGCTCTGGCGATAAGATGCTCTGCCGGGGAACAGCCGTGTGGCTCTGCTAATGTCAACAGCAAAGCTGTGACAACCTCGAGCCCTGCTGTGGGACCACTGAAATAAATATTATCTCTTCCAGTGTAAACTCCCGCAGGGAAATGTGAATAACAGCAACAGAAATCTACAAAACCCACTGCACACCCCACATCTGCAGCCCTTGCCACCTTCGCCCCACACAAGAAGTGGATTTAAATTTAACTGAACTTCCATAACCCACTAGATGGCATCTTCCAGCAGATTTCAGTGCCTGCTGCTAGAGCCAAATTATCAAGGAAAGCATTTGAGAGCAGGTTACAGTTCCCAAGTCTAACTACATGTTGAGGCAGCTTGTACTTTTATTTTAGTTATCAGTGAGGTTTTGCTGCCAGCTGATTTCTTTACTAGAGATGTTAATGCTTCCATTGTTCCTCGGTGGGTGGAAAAGATACTGACCCATGAAATCCCTTTGCTTCTGCCTTTAGAGTAAAATGTATTCCTTTTATCATCACTGAATCACCTCCGGCAGAGCGGAGACTTTGGCTGCTGTTGAATAATGCATAGCCCCTAAAATTGTACAACAATGAGGCTACATACACGTTACCTGGTACTGTGAGAATGCAGGCTGGAAAGCTACAATGCTCTGATTTAATACTGCAGTGCCAGCGTGCTGCCATATGGACCCTTATAATAACATCCCCATCCCCTTGCCTCTGCAAGAGCTCTTTGAAAAGTGGCTGTGAAATAGCAGGCGGTTTCGTAGGTATGCACATAGGATTACAGCCTGCCCTTGGCAGAGCATCCTCATTTATATAAAGAAATGACAGCCACAAAGTTTGAGAGTTAATTAAAACAAGGCTACTCGCTGGCTTGACATATGTTTAAATTTAGGATTGTGAGCCTGCTTGCTAATTAAATGTTTGCCTCGTAAATTGACTTCGATGGAGTTGCACAAGTTGTAACTGGGAACAGAATGTGGCCCCATGCTGCAGGTAGATCAGTATTTTGTGTATAAGAGCATCCTGAATGATCAAACCCTTGAAAGAGACTCATAGGAATTAAAATGGATATGGATGCTCTAGGTCTTTCTTTCCCATTTTAAGACAAAATAAATACTGTTGAGGTTACCAAGTCATTTATATGCCATGCAGCTCCAAAATAGATGTGTTTCTTCTACTAAAGGTCCGGTATTTCTCCCTGTCCTCTTTCTCCTGAAGTGTTTTGGTGCAGACAGAGCTCTGATTTTGTCCTGTTGGATGCAATGCCTTGGGGATTAATTTGGTACATGCAAAATAAATACAGATTTACGTTTCTAAGAAAGAAGAAAGCCTGTGGCTTTTAAGCATCTAACTGGAAAGGGAAATGGTGTACCATCCCCAGGCATCTTTTCAAAGCAAATATAGGATCAATTAATAGCAGCTCAATCCCCATTTGGAAGCTCTCTTTGCTAGCAGGCTGGGCTGCCTGGGTTGCAGCTCGTGTGTTGAGATGCTGCAGGGCAGAGTACAGCAAAAGTGGGTAGAGACATCATAAAGCCTTGGGTGAAGGACGAGGATCAGGGGTAACCAGAGGGATTTGGTGTGCTGAGAATGGGCAAGAGAGAATTGATAATGGGTGTGGATGTGACAGGAGTTCCTGGAATAAAGCCCACAGATGGTATGACAGCATGGAAATGAGATGGCAGAGACATGGAATCAGTACTCTCCTTGCCTTCTGGTCTCCTCTGGCTGCAGCTCCTTTGGGCAAGGACTGATTCATGTGAAAGTCTGGATTCTGACCTTGGGACTCCTGCAGGGATGGGTAATGGGAAGCAGTGGGTCCTTTGCATCCCTGCAAGACAGCTGAACCATTATGGGATTCCCTTTCCTGCTAAGGGGTCATGAGTGAGACAGACTTGGTTTTCCATGGCCCCAGCTACTGTGCCAGCACAGGCTAGGAGGAGAAAATACTGCTGGAGGGATGGCATATCTGCAAGGGGAACATAGGGACCAAAATACCACCCAAGAGCCTGTTTTTTGTTGGGTTCATGAATGCTGCAGGTACATGCTGGTGCTACAGGGATGGAGTCTGAAACTCCGGTCCAGGTCTCCATGTCCACACTGTGCCGTGTGTTGGGTGCACCATAGAGAAAGTCAACTCCTTCACTTATCCTTTGGGCAGTTTTTGTGATAGATATTTATGTGCTGATGATGCTTCCTCTTTTCTGCAAATCTCATTTCTAACCAGGAAAAACAAAAACAATCTTTAAAAAATTAATGAACCTCAACCATGGCTGGGCCACAACAGGGTTTTGTTTCCCTTGGCTTTTCTTTATCCTTCGGTGTTGGTTGAAGTTCAGCTCAAGTCTCATGTGAACAGAATTGATTTGTTGTGGGTTTCTTTCCCAATAAAAGGCAATGCCCAGGAACTGGCTCACCTGCAGGCAGGAGCACAGCCCTCCTCTGCTGCTTAGCAGGGGGGTGCCTGCTGGCATCGCATCCCGCAGTGAGCCTATGGGCTTTCCCAAACCTGGAGCTGCCTCCAGCCGCCACTCGAGATGCTGTGAAACAATGCAAATACTTCAATAGCTCACAGAAGCGAGGATGATTACAGGCTTTTAGAAGAAAATTGCGAGCCCTGACACTGTGGGAGAGCATCCGACCCTGTTCCCATCTCTCCCAGGGGTGGAGAGACAGCACACCGACATCCATAAGTTCTTGCCCTTAGCTGGGAAGCAAGATAGAGAGTTACCTATATCATGGCTGGCCTGGGGGTTTATCTGCATAGGACAGACCTATGTACAGCTTTTAGCAGTAATATAAATAAAATACAAACACTGATATTCCAAGTGGATCTAACTGAACAAGCAAAATCCCTACGATCAACAGGGAAATCTGCCTGCAATTACTTTGGATAAACAGAGCCCAGCAGCATGAGGTAGGAGAAGGTGACTGGAGCTGGATGCTGATGGATAATACTCAGGGTCAGTGCCATTGAAAATGGTCACTTCTCCAGCCTGATGCAAAGTGGAAGGAGTGGCTGTGTCCATCTTCAGCCTGGAGAGGTGTAAAAGCAACCAAGTTGTTGGAGGAGTTTCACAGAGTGTAACACACTCTTATCTCCCCTGGCCTTAAATCAGGTGGGTAATTTCACTGATCACCTGTGGCAGGGAAAATTGCTGATGTTTAAGTTGAAACACAGTCCTGAAGGACAAGGTGTAGATGGCTTGCTGGGAGGATAAATCCTTGAGCAGAGCACGAAGCAAGGCAAGATGTGAGCCTCATGTGTTCCACATTGCAAAAAGATGCACCAATATACCTGGGGATTTGCTTTGCATGGGAATGTGCTTTTCCCCAGGAGGGACCTGAATCTGTTGCCCACCTCTGGGCCAGGACTCCCAGCCAGCAGGACCATTACTGATTGAGGAGAAAAAGCCCAAAGCTGCACCTTGCAGGGTCTGAATGGTCCCTACTCTCCCCTCTGAGCTTTAATAGTTAATGGGGACCCCACTTCTTCAGGCAAAGCCTTAGTTTGTGTGTAATTATCAGTGGGGCTCAGTCTGGGGATGAGCAGACAGAGAGTCTATTCCTGGCTGTCCATTCAAGCAACCTTATTTAAAGGGGAAAAAAAACCCCAAACCCACAACTGTTGTTGCAGTCTTTCTGGCTGGAATAGGCAATGAGCCTTGTCTGCTCCCTCTGCTCTGAATTCCGAGCTGCTGCAATGAATCGGACTGATTCCAAGTCCGGCAGAGCGAGCCATGCAGACTGCAGTCAAGATGTCCCCAAAACTCCCTGGCTCCTGCTTCTCTGAGCACACCGTAAATTCCGAGCCCAATGTTTTCTGTGCTTCTTGAGGGATTTGGAAGCTCACTCTCTAATAATTAAGGCAGCTTTGAGCATCTTAGCCTTCAGCCGCACTTTTCTATTTCCCGTAGCAGCTGTTAGTGCTTGGCACAGGTACCGGCTTTTACAACGTGCTCACCGTGGGCTTGCATGGTTTTAGCAAGAGGAACTTAAAGAGATTCTCTAATACATACATGAGAGCAACATAGAGCTGATTTCAAGGGAGCCTTGCAGTTTTCCTATGAATGTGAGTAGTTTGTGCCTCACTGAGCTGAGCCTGGAGGAGAGGTCTGCTCTTCTTCCCATTCGCTGGGTGTGCCATGGGTTGAGACCAGCGTCACTTGGGTCTGAGGGCTTCTTCAGGGTGGATCATGAACACCTAAGTGCTCAAGATCCCATTTAAAGGTTATTTGCTAAGCGTGATGAACTCTGCTTACACCATTAAAAAATAACCTTATGGAAAGGGGAAAAAAGAATAAAGCTGCTTAACCCAGCACCGAAGAATCTAATGCTGAAGGTAGCCAGGAGAGAGGGAAAAATAAAGCTGGTTATGAGAAAATTTAAGTGAAGAGCATAAAAACTTGAGCGATATGGATAATATCCTCTCGAGTTACTGTGCTCAGCCCCATGAAGGGGAGAGGAACAAGGGCTATAAAACATAAATAGAGGAGAATCAAATTCAGAACAGATGTCAAGAAGCGTCCTCCCAAGTGGAGAATCAAAAAGGCAGGGACTGACTTGCCACGCAAGGCTGGAGTGGGCACACTGCTCACTGCAGCTTTCCAAGGTGAGATGTGTCCCTGGAGCATTAGCCTGGGGCTAAGCACAGAGTGAGATGTGCCAAATGGCCTCAGTGGGATCCTGTCCTGCCTGCTGCATCTGACATAAAATCAGCTTGAGGATTTTTCATCCTAAAAAACAACGACTGCCATCTGTGAGGGGAGCCTGGGCTGCCCTTCTCATGAGAACATCCTGCTTCTTCTGCCCTGTGTACTGAGAATGTGAGATGCTCAGCCTTGGAAGGGTCTGAGCCACACAGCAGGTACCCTTACCCATCACCCGGGAGGTGGCATTGCATGGGAGTCAGTGCAGGGGGTGCATGGTGGGGACTCCTCCCCAGGACATGCATCTCCTCACCTTCCCCGTGAATCCTGCTGGAGCACCCCTTGCAGACACTGATTTCTGCCACTGCTGGAGGAGCATTTGGTGGCTGAAGTGGCTGCTAGCAGGTGTCTCAAGTGCCCGACTGGAGGGCACGGCACTGAGCCTGCCCTTGCTGAGCCGCTTTTCCAGTGGGGGGGAATGCTTTGCTTTCTTAAAATAGGTCCTTTCCAAAGGCTCTTGTGTTCAAGAGCCAGAGGAAAACCAGGGCCTTTGTCCTTTGTTTTCCATCTCTAAAATGAAAGGCAGAATAAGAGTGTTTGAAAAGTAGAAAAGCAAAGCAGATGTGGCGTGGGATGGGAGGAGAGGATGAGATGAGGAGGGCAGGTGCCCACCAACATCGAGATGCTGACCTGTGGCCGGGAATGCTGAGAGCTTTGTGCCACTGGGAACTTGTTACTTAGGCCTTGGGTTATATTTGGTCACTTGCAAGTTATGTACTTGGTTATAATTGCAGCATGGGTTATGCTGGGTCAGGTCAGCACTTCCGCTGTGTCTCAAAGACATTGCCCTCCTTCAAGGAGCTTCACATCTTGAGGCTGCCTTGTGGCTCCAGGTAACCATCAGTCAAAGATGGAGTTGCTCAGCTGCTTGGTGTATTTTCTGTTTTCTGTCTTTTAGAGATGAACCCAGATCATAAAGCCAGAGGTTTGGATATCCTCTTGGTTCCTTTCTACTGCCCAGAGTCCCCAGGGTTGCTCTCCTTCTTTCTATTTCTTCAGAGTCTGCTGATGCTTCTGGCTTCTGAGACGCACAAAGACATTGTGTAAGGAATTATACAGCCCCCCT
The DNA here is from genome assembly GCA_039877255.1 of Loriculus beryllinus. NCBI lineage: Eukaryota > Metazoa > Chordata > Aves > Psittaciformes > Psittacidae > Loriculus > Loriculus beryllinus. The sequence goes on along the minus strand of JBCJKH010006102.1, from coordinate 14,632 downwards.
ACCATCAGCTGAGCCTTGTAGTTTGACCAAAATCCCACTGTTCTTTAGTATAAGAAAGTACACATGGACAATCTGGAGGTCAGTGAAGAGGCACTCGTCTCTCTGGAGGGCCCTGTTCCAACAGGCGTTTCTAACAGCTCTTTTGGAGGTGTTTTTACTTTGTTTAACTACATAAAATGCTTGCTTGAACTTGGAGAGCTGAAGTTCAGCACACAGAGTGCTGCCTTCACCCTGAAATCCCAGATTCTTCCTTCTCCTCCCCTGAAGTCTGCAATTGCTGTTACTATTGCTGAGGATTCATAATTCAGCAGCCCTATGGTTAAGACTTGAGCTTATTGAGCAAGGTGTCGTTCAGAGCTGCCTGCCTTATTCCCAATAGGTACAGCAGGATGAAGGGTAACTGGCAGCTTCTTCAAGTGTGCTGATAACCATCATCTTGCGGTACACAGAACTGAAAGGCAAAGCACTTCCCATGAGGATCACCCAGACTTTCCCTCCTGGGAAAACACACCTAAAAGCCTCAGAGGAGTCAGGAAAATTCATCTTCCCAGGGGAAGCAGAGGCTGAGCCTTGTCTATATTATGGAGAGGCAGCAGAGGGGAAATGAGCTCTCCCCTTGGCTGAGCTGTGTGAACACTGTCACAGTGGGTTCAGGGACAAAGGGCTGGTATCGGTGTCTGCTATTACCAAGGAAGAGGCACACAGGAGATGTTCATGGTCTGCTGTGCCCCAGCACATCCAGCATCAAATCTGGTGTTTGCTTGCTCAATTTGTTGGAAAATGGGAAAAAATAAGAAGTCAGTTTTGGGAGTGCTGGATTCCCTGGAGCTGACACATGGGTTTGCCTGGGAGAGGGAGGAACAGAGTGAACCTGAGTTCAGAGAGCAGTGTCTTGTTTTGCTGCTGGGCTGTCCAAGAAGGGAGAAGAATTGATGTAATTTATCAGGGTTTGAGAGCCACCCTGGGTCCCTGCCAGCTCCTGGCAGAGCCTCTGCTCTGCTCACTCCCACTGACACAGAGCTGGAGAGAGCTGCCCTGCCTTCGTCTGGAGTGTGTTTTACCTACTGACAATGAAGCAGGGCCTCACAAACACACAGTAAATGTCCAGTGCTGGAGAAGAGATGCTATCAGCTGGTAAATCACATTTCCCTGCTCCTTACACAGGTCTTACAGAGTTAAACAAGCTGTTTCTCCAGCCACCACCATGTCCAGCTCCCCCTTCCATCCCAGAAATAAAGACAGACTGAGAAAGAGCAACACGACTGCAAATCTCTCTAGAAAGCTGTGTCAGAGCCACTTGTTCTTGTAACTGTGTCTAGCGGGGTATGCAATAAGCCTAATGAATCTCTGTCACAAACCCATGTGCACATCTTGCTCAGAGGCTGGTAGACCTCACATAAGGGCTCAAACTTAGAGCTATTCCTATGGGAAAGAGGGAGCAGAATAGAATATGCAATACACTGTTATGTTGAGAGCTGAGCACAGATCCAGGGAGTCACACAGCTGACACCTTTAAGATGTGCAGATGCACCCGTGCACCCCCAGACCCACAACCACCTCTGCCCCTCGAGATGCTTTTCTGAAGCACTGAGTTACTTCACTGTTGCCCTTCTCTGATGGCTTTCCACTATCACCCGTGTGCAGCAAACAGGGCAGAGAGTGAGAGTTACACTGGTTACAGCAGCCTGTGTCTGATGTCGCCTGGGGACCACGGGGATGCTCAGCACAGAAATCCACCCCTGCCTGTGACATTCTCCCCAGCTAGCACGTGTTCCAGGTTGGGCCAATGTGCTGAAGGTAGCTTTTGATCTTGCTAAAGCCATGCACCTTCCCATCCCTCCTGCCTGCTGGAGAAAGGACATCCCAGTCCACAGACAGACAGCAAGAAGAGCAGCTCTTGTGCTGATGTAGAGTCTCTGAGAGCATCTTTAGGAGCATGTCTGGTATTCCGGGCACAGTAAATGATCTCCTGAGGATTCCCCATCCCCAGGCTGACATGTGGTAAGGGAATCGATGGACCTCTTGCCCAGCCAGTGGAGACAGCCAGCCTGGCTGTTGTCTGGGGTGGCTGGAGCTTGTTTCCCCAAGTCAAATGCCCTGCAGCAGTGTGGTTCTGCTAGATGTGATGTTTCTTGCCTTATCATAGGACTAATCCTTTACTTCCACTTCCTAAATTTATGCCTCTTAGTGCCTGGGTTTAGGTAAGCATAGAGAAGTGTGGCTGCAAGTGCTGTCCTCATAGGCAAAGGCAGCTGGAGGAGGTGAGGAAACCAGGGAAGAACCTGGGTGCACTGGGCTTAGAGAGTGCAGGTGGTAGCTTATCTGGAGACCTCTTGGGATTGTGCAAGCTAAAGAGACCCCAGGCTACCTCTTCTGTTGAACAAGACATAAATAAGCTAATTCATGGTACCCATTAGAGCTCTGCTGGGAAAACACAGCCACAGGGCTGGCAAAGCTGTGTCCGGAGGGAGCAAGGAGGGCCTGGGCTTGGAAGGGAAGAGCCAGCCATAAATAGTGCCAACAACTCAAATCAAATAGCCCTGACATAAACTGAGATCAAAGAGAGAAATGGCACTGTCTCATGTGCGGGAAATGTGCAAAGGAGCAGATTCCTCTCTTACACTCCAAACAGCTCTTCTGCTCTGTACTTAGGTAGGTCTCATCCATGTGGGGTAAGTCAGGAGAAAGCTGCATGCTGGTGGATGGATGGTGTGGCTCTCAAGATGCTTAAAGGCGGGCTTGAGGGACTCCTGGTGCTTGTGCTTGCTGGTGGGGATATGAGCAGTATATTTAATACATGCATCCTAAATCTGCCTTTTGTTATAGACCTGAAAGAAGTCTGCTAATAGCTTGCTCCTCACCTTCTCTGAGGGCTCTCGAGGCACTTTATGGGAAGGAAATGCTAGTGTTTCGATTTCAGTGTGGTGTCAAGGGACTCACCAATGTCTGTGCAGCCATTCAGCATCAGACAGGCTGAGAAGGAGCCTCAGTGCCCAGTCCTTGGGCTCCTGCATCCAGAATCAAAGGGACAGCCACAACTGCATCCTATGGCAGGCACCATGCCTTAGCTTGGGGCTGCAGGACTGCCATCCCCTCTGTGTGAGCCTCAGGGACTCTGTAAGTCCCTGAAACACAGGGGAGTGACTTAAGGGAGGATGCTGAGAGGAGATAGGTAATACTGGGCAAGAGGAAAGAAATTATAACAATAAAAAATGAGCTGACAACATTCCCTTGAGCTTCCGCAGACATAAACCCTCTGCTCTACAGGCATCTGGGTGTTTCTCGTCAGCTTGAGCTGGTTCGTTCCTCTGTATGTTTTAGTTGTTTGGATGAAGAGAAAATAAATGTCATGGCAGAGAAGAAGAAAGATAGAAGAAGACTACAAAAAGCTTTGAGCTGCCAGTGTGTTTTGAGTTGCTTTATTCTGAATCAATATTGAACTGAAGAGGAATTATAAATCTAGGAGATTACAGCTGAAGCAATGCCAGGGCATCTGTTTCCAGATATTCTTTTCTCTTTTTTTTACTGTCTAGAGCAGCTGTTTTTACAAGAATCTACAGTAAAAGAGTTATTAAAACAAAGGGGGCAAGGAAATAACAATAAACACAAGATATATAGCAGACAAGGAGTAGCAGACATGCGGGGCTGGGAAATAAATGGAAAAGGAAGAACCCGACAACCAACAGTTTGTAACCAGCATCAGGCACTACAAAATCTGGAAGATATTTGTTTTACAAGACAGTGATTCCCAGCTCCAGGATTGTGCTCTGTGATTTACGGCTCCTGGCAGCCGCTGCAGAGGTTGAACTAAGAGCAACACAGATAGAAAAGCAGAAACCACCCTTAGCACTCGTCTGTTGCTTCATGATGGAAGGAGATTTATTAGTAGGAAACCAATGGGGGTTGCTGGGGCAGATTCCCAGCTCCATTGCTCTCCATTGTCTAGGATCAAATTAACCTTTGATGAAGTTCAGGCTGTAATTAAGGTAATAGGCACAGAACCAAGAGCATTCATGTGGCTTAAAGCCTTACTGTGCTGAAGCTGAAGTGATGGAATCAGCACAAGCATGCTCATAGCCTGGCCAAGGGTGGAATAACATGTCAGCTTAAAGCACCATGAGGCCAGGAAGCCTGTTATCCCGGCCCCGGCTGGACACCACAGCTCAGGTGTGAAGCCATGTGAAGGTGAAGGTTCACATGGGAAGGTGTGAACCTGCTCAGCCCAGTCAAGCCCATCAGCACTGGTCTTGGGGCCATGATGGTGCTGGGGTGCCCAGTCTGTTCGTCGGTCTCCAGCAAGTTACACAGCCTTTGCTTTCCCAAAACCTTCATGTAACGTAACAGATTCCCATAGAAACTATTCTAAGATAGATAAAATTAACCAAAACCTGCTGTCCTTCCCATAGTTTAACCTTTCTCTTCACACCACTCTGTCATAGACACTGGTTCACTAAAGGGTGGCTCACAAACCTTGAAAAGCCTCTTTACGGTGACATTTTGCTGGATTTCTCTGGTGCACCTCTAGTTAAATGTAATTAAAATGCTACATCCTGGTTTTGATCATTCTCTGCCATGTTTAGATGCTATATCACAGCATGCCCAGTGTTACATGCTTGTCTTGAAGTCAAGCAAAGGCCTCTTTTCCAAGAGTAGCTCACCTGCAAGCAGGGACTCTTACTGCTCTTGTTACTTTATCAGCACTGATCATTGTTGGCTTGTAGAACTAAGAAGAGGGTTTTGGCTCGTACATGAAGTTACTTAGAAGCCAGAAAAGTAAATCAACTGTCAATTATCCATTGTTCTTGGCTTTCTGTACCAGGAATGACCCTCCTGTCTGCAGAAAGCACTTACCTGAGAAATGCAGAGGGGATGTGGGAGGCAGCATCTGCTGCAGCAGGCACAAAGGGTTTGTCCCTGTGTTTGCTTCAGGCTTATTGATTCATTTTTGCAACAATGCACTGTAAATAGACGTATTCTTACAGTTATAATTGAGCTGATGAGAGCTTGGGAAGTGGAAAGAAAACTGAATAGAAATCAAGACCAAAAGAAGACTCTCGTGGAATGAATAGATCTCTTAGATGGTGGGAAAATGGGATGTATGTGTCTCTCTCTGTACATGGCACTGCGCATAGCCCTGAACACATGAATCCAGTACTGTTGTCGTTTGGGGCCAGCTCCTCCTGCCCATAGGAAACCTCACTGTTGCCCACAGCCCCAGCCCATGCTGTGCCTTCACTATGAACCCATGCTGAGTGCCCTGTAGTGTGCCATAAACCCTATCCCTCCCTCATTCCTTTCTTCTCTCTCTCCCTGGGAAGAATCCCTATTTGAAAGCATATTTTTTTAGTGTCTTTTTAACGTCTTCCTGCTCCATTAAATGAAGAGAAGCAGGATTCTTTCCCTTTTTTCTTGAGTTTGTGTCTTTAATTGCTGAATCTTCTATCTCTTCCAAAGCATCTGAGGAGCATGGAGAACAATGGTCCTTCAGCCCCTGCTGCAGCTCCAGAATGCGACTCAAAGAGGAATTGCAGTCAGCTCACAGACAGCAGCTGAGCAGGAAGGCAGCAATCTTCCCTTAATCCACCATTTGATGTAGATTATTCATACTGTTGGTATACCTGGCTGGGACAGGATAGAAGTGATGCCTGCTCAATACTACAAACAATAACAGAATTCGCTTTTGAAGGACTCATTGACTGAGCTGTTGTGCCTGAGCTGGGGAGACGAGTGTCTACAGGCTTCAGCTTAATGTGGCGTGGAAATGTATTGGGTTGTATTTATGCCCATACACAATACTTAACTGACTATTGTGCTGATTAAATATTTAATTGGCTGTCTGTGAGGAGAAATGCACCATTAGGCTACAGGGAATTGCACTGTTCCTTGTGTCTACTCTTAAATAAAATGTGTAATTCGTTGTCACTTAAGCATAATGTTAAGTGCCCGTTAAGGACTTCACATTAAGGAGATGTTTTCAAGGGAAATAAATACAAAACATGCCTGCTGCATGAATCCCTGTGTGCTTCAGTGTGGACACAGCCCTTGGGGCATCTCGGGATCAGGGGACAATGGAGATGCTCAGCCTGCACAGAGACAGGGAAAGGGGCTTGAGGGTTCTTGCACTGCCAAGAGGCTTCTGGAGGTGCTGGTGGAGGTAGATGATGATTTCAACCCCTTTTCCCCTGGTCTTTTCCTGCGTGGCTCACCCAGGTGCTGTAAGTGGGGAGAGAAATGCAGAAAGTCCAGTGGGATGCTTCTAAAAGAAGCTGCCTGCTGTAGCCGGGTGAAGAGAAAGGGCTCTGTCAGTGATTGCCACAAGAGTTTCCTCATCTGGCTTCGTTTGGTAATCTGAATTCAATGGGAGAAGAGGAGGAGGAAAGAGGAAGTGGGGAATGCTTATGAAAGCAACAGTTTCTTCTCTTCCTCAGGGCTACCCTGAGGTACAGCAAAAGCAAAGAGCGCAGAGCGCAGCTCGCTTACCTTGCAGACTGCGCTGTGCTGAATCCCTTTGAGGGAAAAACTGCTGCTGAGTTTTATTCCTTATCATTATAATTTAATGAAAAGCCAGGGCCTCGTGATGTAAAAGCCAGTGGTGCTTTATTAGGAAAAAACTTCGTGCTCTTAGAGCACAGCATCATAGCGACAGCTTCCAGCATCACGTATCCCAATAGCTGCGTCTGCCAGCTGAGTGGGCAGAGACCCCAACATGGGCTGCACAGCTCTTTGATTCATCTCAGCGATGAAGCTGCCATCTCTGTTGAATTACTGATCCTTCAGCAGCGTAACTCTTTTTCCATTGACAATTTGGCAGCCTTCATCAACTGGCTCTTTCTCCTCAGCAGGTTTTCATGTTCCTGCATGTGTGCCTGCTGCAGGATCAGCTCCAGGGCAGCATCCCAACTTGCAGCGAGGTGCCCACTCTGTTTTCTGCTTCAAAAGCACTGGCCAGCTCTTGGGACTCAATAGCAAAACCTGATATTTTGAATAATGCAGCTTCATCTGAATGCTCCATCCCTGGCAGTGTTCAAGGCCAGGTTTGAAGAAGCCCTGTGTGGCACGGTTTAGTTTGAGGTGTCCCTGCCCATGGCTGGGGGGTTGGAGCTAGATGATCTTAAGGTCCTTTCCAACTCTAACTATTCTATGATTCTATGATCTGCACCCTTAGAGCCTGTGCTGGCTTGAACTATCTGATAAGAATGGCTCTTCACTGATCTCCCAAGATCTCTGAGAGCATTACTCTATGATGAATGATACTGGTCATGCAGAACCCAGAACGAGTCCAAGTTACATGGAGCAAGGCATCTTTCCATCCTATCCTCTGCTCCACCCTGGTGGGACCACAGGGCACACGTAGGGCTGGGGAAGCTCAGCCTGTGCTGACTCAGGGACACTGCTTGAATGTGGGACAGAGATGGTCCATAGGGAAGCTGCGATTTCCTGGGTCACTCCAGTCAACACCAACCAGCAAAAAGCCAGAAAATCCAACCTGGTTTTACCGCAACCAGCTCCAGGACAAGGGACAGACCTGGGAACAAAGGATGCACCTCATGGTGTCTTTGGGTGTCTGAGTGCACACAGTTGGAAGCGAGGAACAGAGAGAAGTTCTTGTCCTCCACTTCCAACAGCATCACTGCCCCTAACAGCACCCCCATCCCCACCCCTTGGCTCCCTCTTGTGAGGTGTGACACCGACTCAGAGCTGCCACCAGCCCCATGGTGACCAGTGCTGACACATATGGGAGCAGGTGTCAGCACAGCTCCCTGGAGCTATTGCTCTTCTCTGAAATACCCTATCATGAACCATGTCCCCCTCCCCAGGCTGCGGGACCTTGGGGAGGCAGATGCAGATTGCCTTAGTCAGGTTAGTTGGGTTTTCTTTCTCTTTCTCACTTTTTCCTTTTTGTTTTGCTGCTTTCACACTTCCCCTCACTCTCTATTTTTGATCGTCTGAGTCAGCCCTGGGCTTAGTGCTCAAGGAGACGAAAGGTGATGCCGCTTCTTGTGGGAGTGGGACACACTCCTTAATCACATCCTTGTGATCAGTGGGACACAGCCCATCCCACTTCCCACCCACCTCTGCACTGCTCCCTGGCCCACACTGCCTCTGCATCAGCAGCTCCATGCCATGAGCACAACCACTATAATACAGTTTTGCCTCTGTGAAGATGAGGGTTCAAGGGCTGAGATCTGAAACCCCCAGTATGGAGCTGCACCAGCCTTTGGGAGATGCAGAGGAGCATAAAGTGGGCATCCTACCAGCTCTGCAGACCCCAACCTTAAAACTGGGACACCAGTGAAACATCAGCTGCTCTGGGCAGGGGACAAGGGCTAAGGGAGATGGCGGGCTGGGGAAAGATGTTGCAGGGAGCTGACATGGTGTCAAAAGCCGATTTGCAGTCCATGCGTGCCTGTGTCAGCCCTTCCCAGTGCCAGAAGCACATCTGGCTTTCAAGCCCTTGCTCCAAGCTTGGTGGTTTGAACTGCGCAGGATGTGTGCAAGTCCAATTCTGGGCTTTGCTCAGCCACCAGCAGTGGGCTCGGCAGGACCCCACTGTCCCTGTCATAGGGCTGAGCCCATCTCTTGCACCCTAGGGAGAGAGGGTGAGGAGAGGCATGGGGGGGGTTAGCTTTTCTTTAGAAAATTAATCACACTTTAATTACAGTGAAACCTGGAGACATGGCGAAGGATTAAGTGGATTATCTTCAGAGTAATTCGTTATCAAATATTTATCCTTCTGGGAAGGGTGATGCAGCCTCAGAGATGCTGTGTTATCCGTGCTGCCAGCCAAAGATGTGCCATGTCCTTCGTGCCTCCCCCTGTACGTATGTCCCCCCAGTCCCCTTGGTGCAGGCTTAAGATGCGTAGCAGCGTTTCTTGTCCCCTGGAGTCCTTTGTTCCCTGGGGCTGGTGAAGCCAGCGCTGTCCTGGCTTTTCTTCTGCAAGCCCATGACACTGCAGGAGGGCAGATGCTGTTGCCTTACTGGTGGTCTCTGGCCTGTGATGTGACAGCAGGATCAGACAGCACTGATCTCAGCTCCAGAAGTGGGGTGGAAGCTCCTGGACCTGCTCCCTGCATCCACAGCAGCAGGGAAGGGGCCGGGAGGCTGCACTGGGCAACAGCTCTATTGCTGCTGGAGAAGCCAGCAAGATGTATGGTAAACAGGATTCAGCCTGAGCTCTTTATCCGTTCGGCAGACTGTGGGTTTAGTGCTTGGATGCTTCATTAACTAATAATAATGACTCGTTGCATTTGCCTCCTGGGCTTTGTAAATGATCCAGTGTCAGGAGATGCCATGATGATGTAGAATTGCAATGAGGCTGAAACAGGCTGGGCATCGGAGCGCAGATCAAACGGACGCAGATGTACCCCTGTGCTCCCCACCCTGGGGACACAGTCCAGGGGAGGGGACAGCCGCAAAGGGACCAGGGATAGGACCTTATGGTGCTGGCTGGGCTCATGGCAGTAGGATGCTCCCATGTGAACTGGGACCCTCGTGGTGTCTCCTTCTTCCCCTCTACTCACGAGCTTTGAACAGAAGCTTCCCTTTCCCTTTCCACTGATATAGAGCTGCTCTAGCCTGCACTATCCTGCAAGCAATGCTTGCAGTCTCCCTGCAGTGCTGCATCCCTCAGGATGATGCACCAGCTGCCCTGGGACCACCTTTGTATTTTCCTGTAAGGATAATTCCTCCTCCAGAGTGAAAGCAATGTGTTGTGTAGCATGGCAGAAATATGCAGTCCTTGGTAAGCCCCCTGCTCATGGAAGAAAGGTGTGGGTGATGTCCATCCAGTACCCATCAGCGTGCCATGTGCCTTCACACTGGTGAGGGAGCAGCTCACCTAGAGGGTTAACATTCTGTGCCAATTATCAGATGTGTATGACACTAATGGACATGACACAGATGCCTGTCGCCCTCTCCGTGCCTCATCTGTGAGTATGTTATTTGGCTGTGGGTGTGCTGGTGGGACAGGAGGAGAGGAGGAACCAAACACTGCTTGTGGACAGACATCCTCTGCTGCCAGCATCACAGCCTTCATCCCTGCAGACAGCATCCATTTGCATCGTAGCTCCACATGCAGAGAGGCAGCGCTTCCCTCCAGTGCCCCTGCCACACCATGAGCTGCTCATAGCCCACTTTTCATCCCAGCCACATGCCCTTTACTAACAGGCATCACATCAGTTCTGGGGGACCAGGACAACCCTCCAGTTCAGAGCCAGGGCCCTGCAACACATATCCTGGTGCAAGCACACTCAACTCATCGTCCCATCACGGAATGAACCAGCTTTGTTTGACATGACATTGTTTTCTATGAACCACATGGACTGGCATTAATTAGATCTCTATCCCTTAATTCTTTATTAATTGAATCTTACACGAGCTTATCTTTTACTTTGCCTAGGATTAAAGCCAGACTGAGCAGGCAGCACTGATTTGGATCATCCCTCATCCCTTCTCCAGGAGCTGACTCACCTTTACCACCCCCTTCACCTCCTGCAGCATTCCCAACTCCAGGCTTCGCTCCAGGACCTGGCTCAGGCAGGGCACAGGGCCAAGGCACCCTGGCCCACTGCTTCTCCAGTGTTTATTCCTGGCAGATGATATTTAATAAGGACAAATATTAATGAACTAGAAAGTGCCTCAGCAGCCTGACATGAGACAAATCTGGCTGCCTGCTCCTTTCCAAATACCAAACAAATATTTGCTGCTTGTTTCTGCCTGTTATGTATCATCATTTGCAATTTTACTCTCTCTATTAAGCATTTGTCTTTAATAATACAAATACAATTTTAAAAACTCCTTTCTTATTGCCCATAGCCCTTCCAGGCATGGTTTTCCCTGGTATATTCATCTTGGGTTATTTTACATTCTTAACAGTTCACATCTTCCATAACATAACGAGTGCTATCTAGTTTTCCGTGGCTATATATACAGTTTCCCATTGTAACTGCTGCTTTCATTTCACCATCAAATCCTAAGATCTTTAATCATTTCTTTCTCTGACCCTGTAGCCAGGCTTTTTAGTCCCTCTGTTTGACTCAAAATGCTCCCCCCACAATTCTGTATTTTTCCATCTGATGCTCCCACCTCACAGCACGAACCTTCCCAGGGATGCAATGGCTGTTTACATAGTTCTCCTCTCTTTCACTCCAGGTGGGTTTATTCCCCACCATGGCAACAAGGTCTGCTGCACGGAGGCACCCACTGCACCCGAATCCTGGTTCCGAGTGGGATCCTTGGACCACGTAGCCCTGGTTGAGTCAGGCTCACTCACTGCCCCCTCTTGTTACCCTTCAGCAAAGCAGAGGGATGATCCTGACCCCCTCACTGTGACTCAGTTTCCCTTCCTGAGTGTGCCCATTACACAACACCCCACCTGTGCTTGCCTGTGGGAGGTGAAGCAGCAAGAAAACTCCCACTGCGCTGCTGGGGGTGGGAAAAACAGGGAAAAAGGAGAATGTGTCAGCACGGTTTCTCTGAGCAGCAGCAAGAAGACACTCGTGTGACGCTGGTTTTATTGTCTCCCGAGTGCAAGAGCTCCACTGCCTGCCTGCAGCCTTGCGCAGGGTGGGATGCTCTCAGCACATGTGGACTGTTGGCGCCTGGTCTTCATGAAGGGAGGCAGAAGCTGTTGCGGGGAGTCAAAACCGAAGAGATACCTGGTGTAAACAACCCATGGGACTCTCAGAAAGCAGCATCCACATCCTCCAGGGAGGAGATGGCCCAGCACTGCCCCAGTGAAGCAAGGCAGAGCATCTCATCTCCTCTCAAACCAGACGCATCACAAGTTTCTGTGTTTTAATCACATTTTCTGTGATCTCAGTGTTTGCCTTCAGGTTTCTGAGTATTCAGGCTTGTTCTCAGTGTGATTCCCAGGCTGTCTCCATAAGTGTGAAGTCTAGAAAGGTGCTCCTGCTCCAAAGGGAAGCCACGAGCCGGGGATAACCAGTGCTGGGGGAAGGCAGCAAACACCACAAGGCTGGTGGGAATTAGAGAGCACATTCCCTGCTGGAAGCTGGCTGCAGCTCTCCCAGAGCCAGCTGCCTGCACAGCCTGCCTGCTACCCAGCAAACACATACATATACAAGCACCCAGGTGAAGAGGGACTCGAGTTTGGGGTCCCATTTGGGCATGGCAGGAGCTGGCTGCTGGAACATGGCAAAATCATTCCAGTGAGGAGCCAGTCCTCAACCAAACCCCAGCCGTGCCTGCCTTGATGCTGTGTGTGTTTCACCAGCAATGCCTCATCACTAAGCTCCTGCCCCATGCAGGGTGTTGCAGGTTTGGGTTGATGATTCCAATGCCATCAGGAGGAGCCCTGGAAGCAGACAGACATCTCTGTCCTGCAAGACCATGTTATCCTTGCCTACTCGCAGCTGAGTGAGTGAATCTAAAGGAATATATCATGGTGCAATGACAGAGTGCCTGGAGCTTGAATTTGTGTGACTGCACATCTTTCCTGTGTGCAGGACCTGGGGAAAGCTACATCAGAATGGGGTGTCCCAGAGCAGGGGGACCTCACTTTGCCTGTGGGGAAATGGTGGGAGAGCCAGTCCCTGGGCACACAGATACTGTTGTGGCTCTGGGAAGAGGGTCCATGTCTCCATGCAGGATAGACCATCTTTCTTGAATGAGAAAATATCATCCAGGCTCCAAAGCAGCAACCCAAATGACAGTCATGGGACAGACGGATGTGCAGGGCCCAGGAGCGGGTAAGGGGAAAGGAGCAGAAGAGGGAATGAAGGCCCTAAAATGAATCAGAAACACAAAGGAGACTTTTCCTTCCATTATTTAGCTGGCAGAAGGTGACACCGAGCCTGCCACCTCCTTTCATTACGTCTCCAAGGCTTGTCATGCAAATTCAGGCAAACAATTTCTCGGTTCCCTTTTAGCGCCCTGGGAGGGCCGATTTCATTTCAGGAGCAGTGGGGAACAATAATCATCTTGAAGTGTCTTCCATCCTGAGAGACGCAGATAAGAGCTGCTCAGTGGACTAACAGCACTAATTTGACGTTTTCAGCTGATAGCTTTGCAGATGACAAAAATCAGGCACCATAAAAGGCTGGTAAACTCCATAGCAGCAGGGGTACCCCCTCCTGTGCATCCCTCCCTCTCCTCTCCTCTACCCTGAGAGCCAGATGAAGCCCTGTCCCTGAGTCACCGCTGCTCATTGCCATGGCGATTTGGTGTGGATGAGGCAGGTTTGGCTGGTGGCTGAGCCCAGGGAAGGAGCAGGACACAGCTGTGGGATGCAGGGAAATGGGTGGTAGGTGCAATGCTGCCCATTGGTGCTGCTCCTTTTACTGGGAGAAAATATCCTGGCTGTCTTTTTGGAGAAATCCCTGTTCACGTATCCAAAGAGAAAATGATCACTTTAGTGCTTTGAAATACCAGCTGCGCATTCCTGATCCGCTCTATGGAGCCAAGCAAGAAAAAACTCTCTTCAACAAACCTTTCTCAGGTATTTTCCAAGCTCCTTTTGCTGTCTGAGCCCACGCAGATGTCCTTGTCCCCATCCCTGCACCCAGCCATGCATGCAGCCAGCTCCCTCCGTGCACATGGAAATGCATGGGTCTGCCTTGTGGCTCAGTAAATCCAGCTCTTCCTGTGGGGTCCCATCTGGGTGCCCAAAACCTCCAGTGCGTGCTGCTGTCACTTGGAAAATGAGTGCTAAAGTGACAGAAAGTGGCTGTGAACTCTTTGTAAGCTCTTTGTCTCCATGAGTGCTCATGAGGGGTATTCATCCCACCCGCAGGCAGATACTGACATCCAGAAAGCTCAGTGGAGGATTCATTTCCCTAAGTCCTTTTCTTCGTATTTTTCTCCTTGGATAGGAGACATCACTGAGTGACCAAAACGGGTACGAATCCACCTGGAGCCATCTTCAATTTCTGACAGGCACGGAATCTTGGAGTAAAAAAATGGAAAGAAAAGCACAGATTTTCATCCAGCTCAACCAGTACAGTGGAGTTTGCTCACAAGAGGTTAAGCTGAGCCACAGGCACTGGGGACAGCAGCTTATCAAATCGGTGACACTGGGGCAGGCTGGGCAGGGCATGATGCAGAGAGCACAGGTTTTGGTGCTGCAAGGTAGCCACTGCCAGCTGGAAAATTAAATCATGTCCTATGCTTGAGGATGCTTTTTTGAAGGTGATTTTTTTTTTACCTGAATTGGGACAAAATGCAATATCAGGTTGTTGGGTTTTTTTTTCATAGAAAGAGATATTCCGAGCGTGTGGAAAAAGCTTTAGGAGAGCTCAGTGGGGTTCCTCCGCTCAACGTGTGACTGCTCGACTGGTGTCCATTCATTTTGTTTTCTCCCTGAGGGCAGAAGTGGGACAAGGTGAATGTCTCTGGTTCTCCTAGCCCTTTTCCCAGACGAAACTTAGCATTTTTTATCAATCTTGCAAGATTCCCAAAGGAAAAATTCTCATTTTTATGACAGTGGCATTTTCAGCCAACAAATTGTTCCCATGGGAAATTCCTGTCTGGCTTTAAATTCACCTCACTCTCCTGGGCTTCAATTGCTTTATTATTATTATTATTATTATTATTATTATTATTATTATTATTATTATTGTTATTATTATTATTATTATTATTATTATTATTATTATTATTATTATTATTAT
>JBCJKH010006060.1:0-27007 GCA_039877255.1 Loriculus beryllinus | reverse complement strand
TAGAAAAATATAAATATTTAATTATGAAGCACTAAATCTGCTGCTTTCTTAGAAGCATGCTTAAGAAAGAGTGTCCTGTCCTTGACTCACTCATGACACCAGGTTGGCTGCTTCATTAAAATCAGTGTCGCTGGGCAGGATGTTGTAAAGCCACTGCTCAGCATTCATAAACTCGGACTACATATTAATACTCAGCATTGTGCCATGCCATTAATTTACTAGAACACAAAACTAAGTGGTAATTATTAGCAGTGCACATTTATTATAGCCGTTATATTTTTCATGTCCCTTAAACATTAATCGGTCTTTTTAATACGATGAGGCTGGTTGAACAGATGTGAAATAAATGGTATAGGTCTGTGTTCAGTAAATGCTTTTTAATTTTTCCTCCTCTTTTTTATAACCTACCTATTCAAACACACCATTTAAGATTATTCTGCGTGTTTAATAAACTCTCGTGTCTAAGTGTCACAAACTGTTACCAGAGACCTTAAAATAAATTAGGGGGTGTTAAGTATTACAAGCATTTTTTCCCTGCACAGCATAATCCAGTAGTAGGGCAGTTCCAACAGGAATCGCTGGGGGAGAGGTAAGTGCATACAGTTACAGTGACCACACAGTATTGTGTAGGGAAGTGCAGTGATTAACTGTAATGATTTTTTGTAGGCTGGAAATCTCTGTTTGGATCTGTATTGATGGATATCTTGGGTAGCAGCATTCAGGTAGCCAGATTACAGTTACTTTTGAAGATTACACAACAGCAAATAATTTAATTCCCTTAATGCTGTTTTGTTTCCTAGTCATGAAAACAAAAACGTAAGCAGCCATTTGGACACCAAGTCACCATCCCTGATAACCTCGAGTAATTATAAATGTTTACTCTAGAAAACATTCTTGAAGCAGCCACTGCAAACATCCCCACACCAATGACAAGCCACTGGTGGACTTTGGACCTTTTAAAAGTCTGATATTGAGTATCACAGTGTTTCATGGGCAAGTTCAGAGGTGTCATCCATTTTTACAACGCCAACATGTATGCTTAGTTTTTCTTCCGCCTGTGTTTTAAGGGAGAAGAATGGCATTTATGTGAGCAGAAATGTTTGGCAGAGAAGTTCTTTCCTCAGAAAGTGTTGGTTTAATTAGAAAAATAAAAATATGTTTTCTATTAAATATATAGACTATTTAAAAAAAAAAATCTTCAAGTGTAACAATTAATTCATTAAAAAAGAAAAAAATTCCTATTTGTGCAAAGTCCCTTCTATATCCATTTGTCTTCTCTGAAGAGGAATCAGTGAATGAGGTCAGGGGAGAGCTAGCCCCTGCCTGCACTGGACGAGCACAGCTATGCTCTACTCTGGGTGTGCAAGATGTATCCACAGTCAGGTGAGTGCAGACAGATGGAAGAGGCTGAGCTGGGCATTGGGACGACAGAAAACGGCTTCAGCTTTCCAGTTTCACACTCATGATCAACCTGCAGAAATGATGCAGAAGAGTTCGTGTATGATGTTCTTTGACTTTTCACTGCCAAAATACCAGAAACATTTGCTGTTGTTTTGGTTTTGTTTGTTTTCTTTTTTGTTTGCTTTTTTGTGTTTTCCCCAGATGTCTGTATTTTGTGTTTAGTGTGATCAGAAGAACGTACCTTTCCTTAGTTCCCAGAGAGATGCCTGAGAGAGATACTGAAAGCTGGTGTGTGTTCAAGCCTGAGCTGCTGTGTGCATCTCTCCTTTACATAAGATGTTCTCACTGACTGCACTGGATTTAGTCTTTACAGGCTTGAAAGTGAGAGAATAAGATAGCACATCTTCTGCTATAATTTCACCATCAAAACTAGCAAACTTCTTGCCTCCCAAAAGCTATTTCTTTATATGGTGCACAGTGCTTTGAGCAGTCATTTATTGTGTTGCTTTTCTCCTCTGCTAATTTTGAGGTTTAGACAGGACAGCAGAAAAATGAACCATTGTGGTTGAATCATAAAATCATAGAACCATAGAGTGAGCAACCCAGGTTGGAAGGAACTTCAAAAGGTCACCTGCTCCAACCTTTCATGGTAAATGGAGGCTAGAAGAAATTTTCTAGCACCTTGTCCAACTGCTTGTTGAAAACCTCTGGTGCTGGGGACCCAACCATGCCCCTGGGGAGGTTAAATGTAAATGAGTGCTATCACTGTAAAAAATTTCTTACTTATATGATGACTAAACCTATTCCAGTGCAACTTGTACCCATTGTCCCTTGCTTTCTGTACGGAGTATCTTGTGAAGAGAGAGTCTCTGTGGTTTTTGGTGACACTCTTTAAGTACTAGAATGCTGTGATGAGGCCATTCCTGAGTCTCCTCTTCTCCAGGGAGAAGGAACCTCACTCCTTCAGTCCTTCCTCAGAGAGCAGGTTCTACAGCCATACAGTTGTGATTATCATTAGGTTCTGGCCTAAATCTCTTTCTGCAATTCACTCAGTTGTTATCCTGTGTTGTTTTGTGGTTTTAATATTTTTCTTTTTATTCTTTTTTCTTTTTTCTGGGCTACTATAACACTCCATGATGTGTG
Organism: Loriculus beryllinus; assembly: GCA_039877255.1. Lineage (NCBI taxonomy): Eukaryota > Metazoa > Chordata > Aves > Psittaciformes > Psittacidae > Loriculus > Loriculus beryllinus. Next base: position 24,463 of record JBCJKH010006060.1, on the reverse strand, counting down.
GTTTTTAGGAAAGTAGGAAATAAAATGCTGAAGTGGGTTCTGAAAGTGCCCGCTGCAGTAATTCGCAAATTGGCAAGTTTCTGACCATTTGATCCTATTAAATATAAATGCTTGGGTCATTCTGTCCTCTAGTGTGATGCACAGGAAGAACCACTCTCTGTTCCTGGAGCAGGACTAATTTTGTTAATACCCTTAGGAATTAGCCTATTTCGTCCCTTGTAAAACACAGTGCAATCCCAAAAGTGAAGCCTCAAAGCCTTTAAGTCTCTTCCATAGCCAATTTCAGACTATGGAGAATTAGAAAATAACCATGTAAGTAAAGGTTACTAGGCAACTTCTGATTGTTTCTATTTCTGCCTGCTTAGAAAACCAGGAAACAGGATTTACTTTTGAACAATTGCTTTAATAAAGTCAGTCAAAGTTTCACCTTGTTGGGAGGTGGGTACTGTTTGAACTGGGAAACCACAGATGCAATAATCCAAAATACTTGACCTTGTTATAACATTATCTGTTTCTGGAGCCTTAAATCATGGCAACTGCAGACACCTTGAACTCAGCAGCACACTCATTTTGTTTGGATCCCATGTAATCTTCACTCTTTTTCAGTTTCATATTGAGAATTAGCATTTATTTTTGAATGTGTTGTGAATCTGGCAGCTTGAGCTTACAGGCAAATGGGTCTCAGGTTATATCATCTCCTGTGTGCTTCGTTATGTGTAAAACAGGACTTGTCTCTCTCTTTATATAGCTGTATTCCATGGGGAGATGAAAGTGCTGTGGGTGTGTGAGACCTAGTGGCAGGATCCTCTAGAAAGGAGCCATACTTGTGGGTTGTGCCTGTTACCCTCTCTCTCATCATAGGGGCTGTGACCAAGTAACGGGATGACAAGGAAATTTCCCTGCACTCTCCTGAGCTGTGACTCCTTGGGGCTGTGGGGAGCCACAATGCATTAGACCTCCCATCCTACCTGACAGCAGAGCATGGTTCATGTGCACCCAGCCCGCAGAAGCACACGCAAAGATTTGGTGTCGTTCCCCACCACTTCATCCCACTCCTAGCAATGCAGCCTCTGTACTACGGAGCTGGATTCAGTCCTGCTGAAAGCAGGTGCCTGGTCTGCTTGGCACCCTTGCCTGCTTTGATCTGTGCAGGGTCTGTCTTAGACCCAGACACACCCGTAGATCCCTTAATACTGTATTCTCAACAGATCAGATTAGCCTACCACAAATGTAATAATCTGAATTACCTTCCCCTCTTCTTCCTTTGGGATTCAAGCAGAGAAGAGACACTTAAGAGAGTCCTTGACCTTTGTGGGTCTCTTATGAATCATTAACCTAGGAGATGGATGGGGGAGAGATGCTGCAGCCTGGCAGAGCAGCTCATGCATTTCATTTCTATGTATATCTAATTCAGCTGCTGTTCTGCTCTTTTTTCTGGCAGTCTAACAATATTGCAAGCGGTGGAAGAGTAGCAAAGGTCAGCTTTCCCATATATCTGTTCAGTTTAACAATCTCTGCCCTTTATTCTCACACATTTACATAATGCGTATATAATGGAGGCACAAAATTCTGCCTTCTCGCTCCAGAACCTGCAAGTGAGTTTGTCAGTGTCTGCTTCTTTAAAGAAATAATGTTGTACTAATGTGTAACCTTTGGGAATCACTGCCAACAAATTATAATATGGCAGAGCTTTACATTTCATCATTATTTTTTTATTTTTTTCAATGTTGCATCTTTTTTTTTTTTTGCTCTTAGGTTGAAGAAAACTCTTCCCTTGTCACAGAGCTTTCCCAGAGTTCCTCCTTGAGGCAGCTCTTGCAGCCCAAGGGCATAGCTACATTGGACTGAAGTTTTCTTGTTTGTGGAAAATATTTGTGGTGCACTTCAATCGAGGTCAATCCATCGGTGATAAGGAATCACCCTTCTGTGGAAGATTCCTGATGAGAAGTCAGATTCCAGAGCAGTGTTTACACGATTTCCTTTTTTGCAGGTTTGCTAATGCACCTGATTCATCAGGCTGAATTGGTGGTTACGAACCAAAAGCCCCCATTCTGAAAGTCCAGTGGGTACTGGTGCATCAAAGCTGTCCTTCAGTCCCTGGCTGGCTGGGCCATCCGCTCTGCCATGTGTCACAGTCTGCAGAGGGCTGTGGCAGGTCACATTGGGTTCTCCTGGCCACCACGCGCTTCTCATGGCACTGGGCACCATCCTGCCTGTCCTCCTGAGCACAAACTCAGAACTAGCCAAACCCTCTGTGTCGATACAGACCAGGGGAGCCTGCAAGAAGAGCAGAGTCTATTACAAAGACCAGTGCATGTCAGATGCACCCGTGAAGCAGCTGTGCCCTCTTGAAATACTCAGCGTGAGGTAAGAGTGCCTCTGAGTACATGCGATTGTTACACATGTGAGAAGAGAGCTATATATAAATAAAAGAAAGATGTTCAACATTTCCCTACGTATGACTAAACATGGAGTGCTGTCTAGATGTGAAATCATTTGGGGATGCACAGAAAAAAGGAGAAACCAAGAGAAATGAAATAAAGAACACAGAAGAAGGGACAGAAATGTGAATCTTTCCAACAGCAAGATTAATAATGTATTTCCTGCTCCTGATCAAAAATGGAGTATGGCTGCTGCTGACAGCAATACCTCATGAAAACAAGAAAAGGTTTCTCATTTATTTCCTCCTTGATAATTCCATGTACCAAAATGTATTACCCACAGTTGCTATGATGGCCTGTGCATATGGCTGAAACCAGAGAAGGACAGATTGTGATGTTAATTCTCTGAAGTCATATTTTCCTGGAATACAGCATCAGTTTTCCCCAGGATAGAAAAGGTGGGTGACAGTTGAGTGAGGGTTTATGTGAGTGTCACGAAAGACAGGCGCTCACAGATCAACCTTGAACTCCTGCTGCTGCCAGCACATGGATGAGCTCAGTTGTAGTGTCACCAGACAGCAGACTGGATCAGTGTGTTTAGAGGCACTACGGTAGAGATGGAGTTTCTGCTTCTATCATTAAAGAAGTCACAGTGCATTAAAAAGTTTAGAATGAAAGCAAATGTAGATTTTTATGTGCCAAAGTTTATGCAGAAAGTGTGAAAAGTAAAGATTGAGGGAGTCTTGAATTTTAAGAAAAGCTCTGTTAATCTCATCTCTGGACCCAAAAAAACCTCATAGCAGGAAGATCATGACAAGTGCTGGTGATGAACTTCGCTGTCCCATTGGAAATGCTCTTGGGGAGGCTGTAGAAATTGTCCTGACCTGGCCAGCCGCCACTGTCCTCTACACTCGCCCCTGTCACAGGCGTCTTTTATGGATTCCCCAGTCCTTCTCATGCAAAGGGAGCAAATATCTGTTCCACAGGTTGGGACATGCACTTCATGCCTCATTGCAGGTCTGTGCATCACAGGCTGCCTGGGCACCTCTGTGCTGCTGGAGATCCCAGGGGAAACTTACCTTGAAGCAGCAAGGCAACAAAACTGAAAACCTTGGGTTTGTGCAAAACACAGCTTGGTGAAAAAATCAGCAAAGACTAATTAAAGGTATGCTCCCAATGTTTGCTTTGTAATTATGTTAAGAGCTGATAAACTGTCAGGAAATCCCAGAAAAGTGAAATACTGTGGTCCTGCATCTTTCTTCCTCTGCTCCCCCACCACAGGAGCTCTGCGGGACCTGGAGATTTAGGAAAGCCAGTCTATGCCAAGGTGCCCACTCGGATCTCTAAATATCATAGCATCCTGCTAAGGAAGGAGAGCTCAAACCCAAGCAATGACTCCTGTATGCAATGAGCTGCTATGTGCACCTCAGCACAAGCAGTCAGGCTTGCGTGGGCCAGTGGCTGCAGAAGGGACATGGTGGTCACAGCCTCTTGTGAGCCTCTGGTATCCTGATGGTAGAGGGGAGTAAAATCTCTGCCTTCGGAAAGCAATTGAACTTCAGGAAGCAATGGCTACTTTTGTTTGCTTGTTTGCATACCTCTTTTTACCCCTTAAAATCCCTTCTGATGTTTCAATTAGAGAGTCCACAGATACAAGCCATTTTAAGTATGGGTCTCATGGAGTATAAAGGCAAACGAGAGTGGGACTGGGTTGCTAATTGTCCACAGTATTTATTGAGTTTTAGTCTGGCCCTTCAGCCTGGAGGGGCAGAGGTCTTGCCTGGTCTGTCCCTGGAGGTTTGTCACCCAGGGCAAGGAGCAAAGGACATGTCAGGAGGCAGAGGAGAGCTTTTCTAACCCCAGGGTAACTGCAAATGTAGTTTGGTCTCTGTGATTGGAGAAGAAGAGCAACATTTCACAGCAGCTGTGTTACTGAGTTATTCAGTACAAACCGTGTCAATTTTTAAGATTTGCAGCATAGCCTTGGAAGAAGTGAAAAAGCCCTGCTCCCAAATGAACACAGACTTCATCTGCCTTGGTCAAGAAAGTACCCATCCAGTTCACCTATTCTCAGGCTGTGTTCAAGGCCAGGTTGGACGAAGCCTTGGGAGGCATGGTTTAGTGTGGGGTGTCCCTGCTTACGGCAGAAGGGTTGGAACTAGATGATCTTAAGGTCCTTTCCACCCTAACGATTCTGTGATTCTATGATTCTGTCTGGCACTGTGGGAAGATTTTTAAAAACACATGATAAAGCCTGGATCATTATCTTATTAAGAATCTGTCATGAGGACACTCCAGCGACTCCTGTGCTTGTGTGTAAGTTATGCTCAGAGGAGCAGTGCTTTCTGTACTCTGCCCGGGAAGATAACCCTTCTCTGAGCTTCATTACCTGGATGCACATTTCCACACTGGTAGCTAACTCATTTGTGTTTACTTGCTTTTTGAAATTAAATGTATTCATTTTACAGGGGCTTCTCAACCACCAGTTACCCCCAGCCCACAGGACCTTGATGCTAGCCTGCACCTTGCTTCCTAACTGGTGGGCTCCCTGCCTCTGGGGGGAAGAAGATAAATTGCCTTTCCTTAGGAAACTTTTCCAGCCAGAGCCACGAATTCTGATTCTGAACCACTCGTGTCCTGTGTTAGCAGCCAGTAACTACTTTATCAAAGCAAAATGCTCTTTATGAACACGTAGTCTGCTCTTGGGCATTGACTGCTCCATCAAGTTGATCCCAGTAACTCCTGCTGTAAGCTCTGTTACTGTATGGGAGGCAGAGTACATACTTTGGGATGTCACACTTGACATGTAATCTGTGACAGTTTCACATAAATTATCTCAGCAGTCAATTACAGTCTGCACTATCTGCAATACAATTTTCTTTTTTTTTTTCTTTTTTTTTTTTTTTTCTCTCTTCTGTGCTTTGGTTGGTTTGTTTTTAAATTTCAAATTCAGTCTTATTCTGCTTTTACCTGCTAGGTTAGAGAGTTCTCCAGGATCATGTATCTCCTCCCAGCATGGAGCTGACTTTCGTTGCTGGGTTATGTGTCTGTGCTCATATATCACAATGAACTGTTAAATTACATGCTGTCAATCTGAGTAACTTGATAAAACTGGCTGAGGAAAAAGATCTGTTTTGTGTTAGGTGTCCTTGTTTTCCTGGAGAGTTTCCTAACAGTGTCACAGTGAGAATAAGATTCCCTGCCAGCAGGTACAACGCAGTGTACGGTACAACGTTGCCGATCATCCTGTGCTAGGCAGGGAAACCCAAAGCTGGATATATTTAGGTCTATTATTTGAAAAATGCCTATGAGTTTGTAAAATGTAGTGTCTTGAAAAGATCATTAATTTCAAAATTCTTAGAACATAAGGAAAATTTTAAAGAAAAACAAAACCAAGAAGAACATTTCACAAATGTAATCAATCTGGAATTATTTCGCAGGGCAGCATCACCACTGATGTACTCAACAGAAAAATAATTAAAACAAAATCCAGACTGAAAATAAAAGATGTTATGTAATATAAATAGCACTGATTAAAAACTGTAGCCTCAAGAATTCAAAGCCTATGCAGATAAATTATGGACACATGTACATTTTGCAGAGGTCAGTCTTTAACATGAACTTATTTTTCAGTGGAAAAATTTCCCTTTGAATGCCTTTACTCATCATCAATATTTTAATAATGCATACCTCAAAGAGGTTTCCTATGTGCAGATTTATGTCCAGGCCTGCAGAGGCAGAGTGAGTCTTGATGTGGGAAGAATAAGGTCTCAGATGCTCTTCAGGGCTCTGCAGCACTTCTCCATAGTCATGCACAAGCCATGTCAAGTCTGAAGAGCTGATTCAAGAGGTGAAGGTGCTTGTGCAAAGAGGAAAAGTCCTGAAGAGAAGCAGGAGATAATAAAACCGTTAGCAGGGTTGCTCTACGTGGGTTCTGAAGCAACACTATTTTGCACAGGGCGTGCACAGTGTGGCTTTTCAGAGCCCTATCTGAAACCAGTTTCACACTGGTTTGAGGATGGGTTTATGCAGCAGGACCTGACTTACTCACAGGCTGCCAGTTTCAGAGGAGCAATGTTCTGCTTTAATCCCATCATAACCTATGACCACCACCTCTTGAGAGGACGTTAAGTACAATGAGGAGAGGACTACAGTCCAGCCACAGCTTTTGAGGGGCAGCTTGTAAGGTTGTTGGCCCTTCTTTCCCCACCAGCTGTACAGGAGGATTAGATGGGTACCCTTGTTTGCCTGGCTGCATGCCGCTACAGCTGCACCTCATGCAAACTGCCGTGTTCTTGGAGAACAGGAAAGCTGTGGCCAGACACAGACACATGGACAGAGGTATGGATACACATGCACACACACAGAAGCCTGGGAAAACAGCATGAGGACAGACACTTCTCATACCTCCTATACAGAGCTGCCCTCTTTTACACTCTTGTAACCTGTGTCCACTTATCCTCTCTTGCTAACACACCATGACACCCAGCTCTGACTGGTAATGAAAATCAGGATTGCATGAGAAAAGCCAGCTGCACTCTTTTAATTCTTTTTTTAAGCTGCTTTTTTTTTTTTTAATTAAAAAATTTAGTCCTTTTTTATAATAGGAAATAGAAAAAGCCTGCCCAGCCCAGGAAACCCTCAGTTTGGTGTCTGAAATACGGTGACAGGAGTGGCCTCATGTTTGCAAGTGTCCGTGATAGCTCAGTTCCCTGGCAAATGATATCTCCCCTAATAAGAGTGAAAACTCAAGAGAAATCTCATCTCATCAGTTTCTAAGTTTTTTATAGCCAAGTCTTGCTCCAGAAACTGAGTGATCAAGTGACTGCATGTTACTTAGCTGCCAGCTGGGATTAAACCATGACGAAGAGCTGCTTCCCAACCACACTTGAGGGATCCAGGAAAGAGTCTGGGACCAGTCAGATTTTAAGACCCATGCTGCAATCTGAAATGTGAAAAAAAGTCAGTCACCTGTGCTTTGTCAGCTAAATTTGATGAGAGATAGTGGTGTTCCCTGTGTAGTGTCCTGTGCAGAATCCTAGGGTCTTGGAGACAACCAAGGACACAGGGATGATGCATCCTCAGTACTCGGAACCCTGCATGAGAGTTTATCTTCTACATGGCAGGTGACCTCTGATAGCAAAGACTTTCCAGCTGATACTAAATTAAGGCAATCTGGGGAACTGGTTGGTGCCAGTCACTCATGTAAACTCCAGAGCTTCTTCACTGGCAGCTGGATGTCCTTGTGAGGGAGAGCATCTCTTTTCACCCCCATCTAGGGATGTGTTCTTCAGCCTTGGAATAGTCTTCTTATGTAGAAATGCTGTTCTTTCATTTAGTTTTTAACTAATACAATTGCTGTTTTCTCAGCCTGGATCACTTGGCAGGCATTGCAAGATGCTCTGCACCGTTTTTTACACAGCAATCAGCACTTGCATTGCCAATACATGAAGATGTAGTGGTAGGGCCTATGCTTTCTTCATCTGCACTCACTGTTCTTTGAGATCATCTATTGTTTAAGACAGCACTGGTGGCAATTTTTGTGCTGTGCTGTGAAGAAATGCAGTCAGTTGCTTGGACCCTGGTGCTGTTTATCAACAACACGATGGCTTTAAATGGCTTGGCAGACCCTAGGTCCTGGTGCTAGTGAGGTTCAGAAAAAAGACATCAGAGAAAAAATTGTATGTGGGAAAAAGAAGGAATGAGAGCAATTGCAGAATAAGATTTTGAACTGCCCAAATGCTCAGATGGGATTATGAGGAAATAACAATCAAACCACAGGGATCCAGGAGTGTACCCTGGATTATGGTGAAATCATCCTGGGTACACTCCTGGATCCCTGTGGTTTGATTGTCTTCTAATGGGCCCCAGTAAAAAGCAGAGGTTTCTGTAACCTCTGATTGCTGTCCAGGAACTGTTTGTGTGTAATTGTGAACTATCTCTTCATAACAGAGGTCCCTGTTTATTTGGTGCTTTTTAACCACATCAGGAGTGTTGCATCCACCTGTGCAGCGTGAGGGGTTTAGATGGAGACCCCTGAGCTCCCTTCCCACATGTATAGTTCAGGTTTCCTTACAGTATTCCATGTTTAGTGTTACCAGAACTGTTTTTCTGGTTTGCCACTTATTTCTTTAACAGAAAGTGGAGATCCTCCAACTCATTGGATTACCCAAGGTAAAAGAGACAAGATTTTACACTCCCAGAAAACATGAATAGGAGGACATACTCTTGATTAGATGTTAACTGCTTTTAGAGTAAGTCTTTTAATCTTTACTTTTACAGCTTTAATTGTTCTCCTCTTCCCTACAGAATGATACTGTAGTGAAGCAGAATATCCTTGCATTCCACGTGTCCAGGTCCTGCTCACCATATGGCAGCAGTGTGTCAGGACATGGTGGCTGAGGAGCATGACTGCTTTCCCTTGCTGCCCTACAAGGAAGGGACCTTTTGTAAACCATACACAGTACCTGCTCTCTGTAAAAAATACCACAAACTCTTAGGGAAAAGAGTAAACCACCACAAAACTCTATGGTCCTATTTACTGTGGATTTTATTTCAGGCATTTCCCTGATGCGTACTGGTGCTGCTGTACCTGAAAGCTTGTCAGTGGTAATGATATGGGACTCATCCCTCTCTCCGTGGGCAGAGAAGTTTAACTGGAATGATTCCAGCAGTAAGTTCTCATGATCTTGACAGGACATTGCTGAAATGTTGAATTCAAAAGACAAAATGTCTAATGCAAACCTTTCATAAGCTGTGCAATTCAGAGCAGGAACAGACCAAGTTAAATGCTCTGTTCAACTCAGCTGCTGCTCAGCCGTGTTGATAATTTCAGTCCAGTGGATCTCTGGATTTTACTTTTCAGGTCACTGCACCCAGTCCAGAGAATCAATATGAATTACCAGTAATCTGTCACAGGTTGATGAATGGCATTATGATGTACAACTGTCACTAATCCTTGCATTGTCCTTGCTTGTTGGGTCAGTGGCTTTCTTTTTAATCCTTTGATGTCACAGTGATGTGTTATTCTACAATAACTAATCTGCTGGCTTCTTAGGAGGTTAAGCAAACAACAGCACCATCGGCAAAATATGTTTATTGTAAAGAGATATGTTGATGCAGGGGATGGGTTCATTACATTTTGAAATAATGGTCACATGCCACATAAAACCAATTACCTTCCCATGTGTCAATTCTAGGTTTGTTTCACAGACTGCTTTCATGCCCCAAGGCCAGATCCTGCATCCCAAGCCTGCTGAAGGCATGTGCCCATGGATTCAGTTGGCCCAATGGCTGCAAATATCTCAGTGGTGCCAAGGGGCAGATGCTCCAGGCTTTGACCTTCTCTCTCATCCTAGGTTTACTGCTAGAGGGGAAAGCTGAGCTGGTTGAGATTCTTCCAAAACCAAGGCTGGGCAGGGATTTGGGGAGGGAGGGCATCCTGCTGATGCTTCCAGCAGTGGTGGAGTGCTGGGATGTCCCGGGGTTTCGATTCCACATGGGATGCTCAGCTGTGCTTAGTGCAGCAGCCTCCCCTGCGCGTACCCAGCCTGCAACACTACATCACTTAATGTTCAATAACCAGCTTCAAGAGCCTGCCGATATTGAAGGACTTGGAAGATATTTAACCTGAAACCAGAGTTCAGCTGTATGAAACTGCTTATTAATAATGAATGGATTAATCTGATAAGGATCATAATCCTTGCTCCATGATGCAGTAAAAGAAATGAGCTTACTATTTTCTGCACTGTTTTTTTCTCAAGTACAGTCACTCCCGCATTTCTGTGTACTGAAAATATACTTGCTTTCCTTTTTTACTCAAATTCCCTATTTATTGATCCCTCCTCAGATAGAAAGTGCAACAACCAAAGATAGATGTGAAGTGGGAGCTGCACAGCAGCTCTTTGCTACTTCTGGTCTACACAGCCAGTGGAAATGACCCTTTTCTGGTGCTTTTGGTGCACTTGTATATTTCAGGCCCACTTATCTTTTCTTTTTTGTCCACCTTTCATCCCACTGGACATTTAAAGTTTGAGCCTCTTGGCAGGGCTAATGTTCTTTATTGCTATTGTTAGCCACACAATAAAAATAGACACAGGTTTATTAGCACTTGTTACAGTGGTCAGTTCAGTGGTTGCTGGCTCCATTAGCAGCAGTGCAAGAGCCACAGGCTGACCTGAGCTCAGCTGAAGAAACTGTTGCCTTGTGGAACTGAAGCAAAAAAGATTCATTTTGCAGAGCAAGATTGTAGAAGCAGTTTATTATCCTTGTCCTCACTTAGTCTGCAAGGGCAAAATGATGGGCGGATGTAAAAGATAAGTTCCAGCAACCCTTCCTGCTGGGATTTATAATTCTACTGTCAGTTTCTTGTCTTGATAGGAATAGCTTGTAAGATCATTGTTGATATTATTTTGTCGTTGCTCTGGCCAAACAAACTGTACAATGCTCCCCATTTTGATAGTGAAGTCACGGTGAAGAAGAAGAAATATTTTTCCAGATGTGAAAACTGTTTAAATCACAGATTACAAATTCCTAGTCCTACCCAAACCAGTTTCTGATCTCCACTGGTCTGCAATCATATTCATTGCTATCCTATCATAAAGTCAACCTGTGACTTACCTGTGCCTCCCATCTGGACTGCCTGCAGAGTGTCAGAGCTGCTCCTTGCCCCATGTTCTGGAGCAGAGGGGCAGCAAGTGCCCCGTGGTCAGGCATCAGCAGGGCTCATGCAGGAACATTCTCTATTGCCGTGTCCCATCACACCCATGCCTTGTCGGTTGGTGGGTGAGTGCACAGAGCTGCAGTCGTGCTCACACAGGGGAAAAGTGCTGTTTTATTTGCCGTGAGCATAGGCTTCCACAGTTTCCCTTGCTGATACAAGGATAAAAGTGATCACCACCTACAGATTCCTGCAGCTGGGGCTGTCGTGGAAAACAATGCTTTTGTCTTTGATGTGTGCAACACAGGTGAGCTGGAAGCAGGGAAGTTGATCAGCTTACCTGGGTGCTGTTTCTGCATGCCAATGCATGGGCTGAGCTTTGGGTCTGCATAAGGGCGGGTCTGTCCTTTTACCTCAGGTTTCATCACATTGTTCAGGCTGGAAGACCTGTTATGTAGTCTTCAGGAACTGTAAATAAAAAAGAGGGGTTGTGATATTTTTATGTGTCTTAAGGCCAGCAACAGCAATCTCCTCTCCCCTGTGTTCTGTCTTTAACATCACTGTTTCATTTGCACAGCTGGTACCTAATGTGAGTAGATAAAAGCTAATGCAAATGGTCTCAGCATTGACAGATGGAGGCATGTTTCAGTGTAAAATGCATACAGTGGACGAGGGGTACAGAATCACAGACTAGAATCTCAGAATGATTTAGGCTGGAAAAGACCTTTAAGCTCATTGAGTCCAACTGTTAACCTGGCACTGTTGAGTCCATGACTAATCTATGTCCCTAAGTGCACATTTACACATCTTTTAAATACCTCCAGGCATGGTGACTCAACCACTTCCCTGGGGAGCCTGGTCAAGTGCTTGACAACCCTTTTGAAGAAGATTTTTTTCCCTACTATCCAACCTAAACTTTTTCTGGCACAACTTGAGGCTGTTTCCTCTTGTCCTATCACTGTTACTTGGGAGAAAAAAACAACCCCCACTTCACTACAGCCTCCTTTCAGGCAGTTGTAGTGAGTGATAAGGTCCCCCTGAGCCTTCTAGCTTCCAGACTAAACCAGCCCAGCCTCTTCAGCTGCTCCTTACAAAACTTGTGCTTCAGACCCTTCACCATTTTTGTTGTCCTTCTCTGGACACACTCCAGCACCTCAATGTCTCTCTTCTAGTGAGGGGCAAGACTGAACATTGTATTTGAGGATATGAAAAGCCGTGGACCTGAACTTTTGCTCTACAGCCCAGGATGAGCTCAGAGTCTCAGAGCATTGTTGGGTAATGAAAAAAAAAATAAAATGCATCTACATTGCAGTGCAACAAACAAAATTAAACTAAGAATGAAAAAAAAAAAAACCAAAAGGACACGGAACTGTTGGAATAAGTCCAGAGGAGGCCACGAGGATGATCAGGGAACTGGAGCATCTCCCATAGGAAGACAGGCTGAGAAAGTTGGGGCTGTTTAGTCCGGAGAAGAGACGTCTGAGTGGAGACCTCATAGCAGCCTTCCAATATATGAATGGGGCCTATAGGGATGCTGGGGAGGGACTCTTCATTAGCGACTGTAGTGACAGGACAAGGGGTAATGGGTTAAAACTTAAACAGGGGAGTTTTAGATTGGATGTAAGAAAGAAATTCTTTACTGTGAGGGTGGTGAAGCACTGGAATGGGTTGCCCAGGAAGGTTGTGAGTGCTCCATCTCTGGCAGTGGTCAAGGCCAGGTTGGACAAAGTCTTGGGGGGCATGGTTTAGTGTGAGGTGTCTCTGCTTACAGCAGGGGGTTGGAACTAGATGATCTTAAGGTCCTTTCCAACCCTAATGATTCTGTGATACTATGATTCTATGAATCTTGATCCATAGTGTACTGCTTGCAAGCAATTACCACATGCTATTATATAGTACAGAGGTTTTTTTCCTGTTCAGTGAAACAGAGCAGCACAATAATACAAAGACATGTGACCTTCTATATTCATCTGAGGACCTGGAAGTGAGATAATACAAGACAGAGACGTAAAACATGAAGATGCCTATCTTTTAAGAACAAAATTTCTAACTTCAGCATTGTGATCACTGCATTTGCATTATCCTCTGATAATCTGCAGGTCTAAATGGTAATCTCCTTGAAAATGGCCTGAGTCAAATAAACTGGTTCCTCACAGTCTGCTGCTGCTGCTCTGCCTCCATTTAAAGATGCTGCAGATCCAGAAAGTGGTGTTTCTTTGTGCACACCTTCTGCTATTGGGACAGACAATAGACATTATGGAAATGGTGGTTATTAGGGGCAGGAAGCTGGAGCTGAAGTATCAGAGGAAAAGAAACTGTTATGAAGAAGGGAGTTATGACATAAACAGCCACATACGTTCCACTGCAGCTGAGTTACAGCATATTCACTTAAAAACCAACAATGCATCGAGGAGTTGCACACAGCACAGTAACTAGCTCTAAATACAAGCATTTTTGAGCTGGAAGAAAAATCTGCCTGGCAAATGTTACTACTCATACAAAACAATGTAATAGCTGATCTAGAGATGCTTAATAGACTAGTTTTCAAAAAAGCCATGTAATTTTTACTGACATTCCATGCATGGGAACACAAACTATCTGAGGTCAGGAAGCAGGCTAAAACCACTTCAGTAAGTCTTCTGATTTTCAAAGAATTCCAAAACAAGACTTCAGTTTAAAAAAAGGCCAAATTTATTTAAGCAATCAAACAATATGGTTTATAAATGACTCCATGTCCACAAAGAATTTTACAATGCAGAGTTCAACACATGCAAGTGTTTAACAAGATGAATCGCCCATGCTAAAGACAAACTAAGCTGCAGTATGGAACACTGAGGGTAACGTACCACTGACAACAGATTCTCCGTATTTTTTTCTTTTTTTGTTACTCCTTTGTTTTAATATAGGTGTAGGAGATATCTAAGTCATAGGCTCATCTTCAGCCACAGATACAGGACACAAAATATTGCAATTATCCAAAGTAATCTAAACCTAATTACATGACGCAAATAGCCTAACTGCAGAAACCAATCTGTATCTCAGGTTACTTTCTAATGTAGCATTGTAACAGCACAATAGATTACCTTCAGTTTTCAACCTACTGTAAAAGAGCTCAGATTTTATATGTAAAATAAGAGCTGGTTTAATACAGCTTCTTTGATGACTGTGATGAATGAGCTGCAGGCTTCCCTGCAAGCCTTCCTGTACAATGAGAGTGCAAGTTCTCAGAACAGTTTGATTAAGAGCATGCAAGTGGAGCTTTCTGTATTCAGAGCAAAGCAGTGCTGCAGACCACCATATCAGCACAGGCTTTGACACCCTCTGCTCAGTTAGAGATCCATATGTGAGAGAAAAGGAGAGTATCTGCACACGTTCTTACAAGGTATTTTATTCCCCACAATCAGCATGAGTTTACAGTCGAATCACTCAGAGCTCTGTGCTGGGGACAGCAGTTCTATGGAAACGACAGAGGTTGTCAAACCACAGAAGAAACACCAGAATTCAATACGGATGTTCCTTTGCTTCCAAGCATTTTAAGAAGACTGCAGATCCGCTCCTTTGCCCTGCATGAAGGCATTCACATCATGGCAGCAATGTCCACCTGGACAGCACAATGGGCAGCTCTCTAACAACCACACAAGAGAGCCCAAGTGATTTTTTTTTTGTAACTGAAACTCTAAAATACTGAAGGACTAATTTAGGGACTACCCTTAAATCTACTGAATGACTAATAAAGATGAGAAAATGAACATTTCCGTGAGCTAGCATCAGAATCGCCATTTCAACGAGCATAAGGCCTGGAATTCAGCAATTAGAAAAAAAACAAGACAAAACCCAAAACCAGACCCCTCCCACACAGGCACAGGGAAAGGAGTAAGAAGCCTGTTGCGGATCATCTTCCCCTTTTTAATATAAAGTCTTCTGAAAATGAGATATTGTCAAGTTTGCATTGTATCAACAATGCCAAATGCCTCCACTTCTTCTGCATTTGTGGAGAAGATATTTTCTATTTTCAAAAAGGTATATACATGGCACAACAGAAAATTCTACTGTTTTGATAAAGCTGTATAGAAAGAGTTAAGAGCATCAAAAAGCCCTGACCAGTGCAGTATTTCCAGTTGTTTCAAATGGACCATCAGCAAGTATTCTAATTAAATCAGTATTATTCATAATTAGCAGTTAGAAGCTGTAGCTAATAAAATTTTTAGTACATTTCTTTATCTCTGAAAGCCTGGATTTAGTTTGCTACTGAAATTTTTATAAAGCCTGCAAACAAGTATAAATTGCTACATATATGTTTGTACTTCACTGGGGTTTGGGCACCAAAGGTTTATGGAATCATAAAAAGATACAGATACGAAAGATACAACGGGAAAACCAGTATCAGAAACTGTAAGAGAAACTCATTTTAAAAACAATGGTCCCTGCTAGTGACATGATAAATCAGGGTGTCACTGCCTCCAGTGGAGCCTAAATTAACAGCTGAACAAAGCCTTTTTCCTAGGCTGAATTCTGACATTAGGTCATAAGTAAGAGGAAATGGGAGAAAAGGAGATTGGGGGGAAAAAAAAAGGAGAAAATAAAACACAACAGCTCCTCTACCAAGACACAGCATCCAACATTAGGAACAAAGCTTCCATCTCCCTACCCCCCACTCTCTGGATGACTCCTGTAAGAGATGAAGTTAAAAGGGCTTGAGGCTTTTACACTGTTCCTAACTCTAGCTCAGCCTTCAGTCCCTTTGCAACCATTCCCCTGCAACGAGCAAAAATAATCCATGGCTGAAGCAGTTTCTTCCTCTAACTTCCCGATTTTTGCCTCAGAACAGAACTCTAGCTCTTCTGCTCTCACAACTGACTTTTCCCTTCTTTGTGCACTCCCACCCACAGATCAGAATTTAGAGCTTCCTCTTCACACTCCTCCTTTACATCCTTCTTCCATGCGCAAGCAGCAGCAGGACCCAACTACAAAGATCACCACAGTGCTACCAGAGATGGCCACTGGGCTACGACAGCAGCGCAAAGAGTAGCACTTCATATAATACACCGTGCCATGAACTATTACCATCTGATAATCTGTAGGGTTATATCTGAACTTCAGCGTGGAACTCGAACCCATTTCTAGTCTGGTCTCACTGTTTCTCCTCTGTCCCTTTCTCTTTCTCATTAATGCAAGACTGTAGATCCATGCCCAAGTTTTACCTCACTCTTATTAAGATCTCAGCATTTAGTCATGGTTTTGATTATACCAGTATCAGTATGCACCAAACATGATTAAAAAAAAAAACAAAACAGAAAAGCACAAAAGCATGACTAAAGGATTTCTGGAAGACAGGGAAGTAAGGAGTTAATCAAAAAAATTACTTTCTAAAATAGGCTTTTTGGGCTGTTAACACTAGGATCACTCACACCGCAAATATGTTATAAACACACCACACATCAATCCTCTCTTTTTCCACACTGTACTGAAAACCAGGACTATCTGAATAAGCTAAATTAAGAGGTGAGGATACAATCAACATATTTTAATCCAAAAAGTCTGATAATTCATAGTCTAATTAGAAACACCACCATCTGAGCAAACACAATTCTTTGCGTGTCCTCCCACGGCCTTAAGACAGGGACTGTAAGTATTACTTAACCGTTCTTGGCTTTCTTAGATACTATCTTCCTTACAGTGCGCTCTTATCAAACAAATGAAAATAGCCAAATGCCTAGTTACAGAATTGTCACTGTCATTTGTGAAAAACTCTCACTGACTGCATTTGAATTAATTTTACCTATCTGTATATTCAAGTGCCACTAAGGTACTCTGCCTGCCTCAATACCCTTTTATATGGAATAGGAGAATTTTAGACGCTGCCATCAATGGCTCTGCTCTTGAGGGGTCTAAAAGTTCATTTCACACCCTTTGCAGTCAGTGAACAGGCTTGAATTCAGCAACCATTAAACATAGCCACTTCAGCAGGGAAAAAGGTTTTTTTTTCTTAAAAAGCCATAGCTTTACCATAAACACTAATTCTTACACCTCTCTTTAAAGCAGATGCTACTCTATTTATAAAGCTTTTCTCTTTTAGAGAGATCTTCTTAGATTCTGTCATTTGTCCGTTCCCTATATTTAAATTTAAAATAGCTGCCGAACTTTTACTTATTCCTCTTTAAAGGCCATTTAATGATCTCAGTCTCCACATGATACTCAAAAAATGCAAATTAATTGAAAACTCTGGTTGGAAATAGATGATGTGTTCTGGTTTGTTATCTTTTTTGTCAATATGTTATTTTTGTAACGTGCTAGCAAAGAAATCTGATATTTCAAAAAGTTTTCTGTGATTTTTGTGGTTTGCTTTGGGTTGGTTTTTTTTTGTTGTTTAATTTTTGAACTCTTCATAGTTCATAAAGCCCAATTCTGATCTCTCTTTGATTTACTCAGCTTATACTGAGAAGCTCTACCTTAAAACAGGGAAGCTCCTCTGTATAGCCTTTGCAAAGTATATAACCAACATGTCTTCAGTTCTACACACAAAGGCACATTGAATTACTTGATTATTTCCAAAACTGATTAAAGTTCAAATGAAGTTAAGAAAATGCATATCAATCTCATAGAATCATGGAATAGTTTTGCTTGGAAGGGACCTTCAAAAGTCATCGAGTTCAATCCCCCTGCAATAAGCAAGGACATCGTGAACTAGATCAGGTTGCCTGGAACCACATCCAGCCTGGCCTTGAATGTCTCCAGGAATGGTGCATCCATCACTTCTTTGGGCAACCTGTGCCAGTGTTTTACCACCAGCATGTAAAAAATTTTTTCCTCACATCCAGCATTAATATCCTCTCTTTTAGTTTAAAACCATTAACCTTCATCCTATCTCATTTTTCCCTAACATTTCTAGAAAACAGTACTATCGTGAAGACTTGTTTTGATCCAAGAATAAACATTAAATGATTTGAACAAGTCATTGGGGAGTGGAGGAGCAGGAGTAACAGACAAAACCATGAGCTGTACAACTAAAAGGTGTTACAGCCTCTCTGTATTTGTCCATGGTGCTGGCCATTACTTAATTTTTAAATATATATATAGTTATATATAAAAATATATATTATAGAAATTTCTTTATTATAGAAAAGCTTTAGCTGGACCAAACCTTCTTCCACCTCATGAGTGTTCATAGTATTTCCACCATGCAAAAAAATATACCTCCCCAACACCTGTACTTCAGAGAAGGCTTACCTAAAGAATGTGCAGCTGTAGTTTTGGAGCTGAAAAATCGACCAAGTCCAAGGTCTCCAAGCTTTACTACCCCTGTAGCTGTAATGAACACATTGGCTGGCTTTATATCTGGGGGGAGAAAAAAATAATACATTTAAAAGTCACAATGAGACTGCAAAACCAGCTACTGTTCTATTCATAATAGACTGAAAGAGGCTTTTTATTTACAGCTAGTCCTAATAAAATTTGATTGTGCTGCTCAGAAAGAGGAGTCTGGGATTCAGAATTCCAACTTAACTGTTTTAGTAGTATAAACATCACTCAAAAACAGAAAATTAAGAGCCGTGGAAAGTGTTTAAAAGAAAAAAAAACCACAAGCAAACAAACAATAACATCAAAACAGCAGCACCCACCACACACCCAAAGCAGCTTATAAAGGGAGTTCTTTACAACTTTATATAAGCTACATATAAGGTCTTCCATTAGAACTAGGTTACATCTTAAATAACAGACCAAAAATGTTTAAGAACTGTAAAACATTTTCCATCACTTTTGCTGATCAGATTATCCACAGTGGTGTGATGTTATTTATTTGAGATAGGTAACTGATTCTCTTTAATAATAGACACTGAAAAAAGGAAGCACGTTTTACTCATGAGAATGGTTATTTGAACTTTTCAATGGAATTGAGGTCATCGAACAGAAACAAATAAAAATAATTATGTGTATCTAGAGTTATTTTTCACAAGTAACACTCAGTTACAGTGTTAATCCAAACCTGTAGAGAAAACAGCAAAGATTTTCATTTTATCATTTTCAACAAGGTACCTGTCCCATTCATCTTCTAAAGAAGCTGACCTGGTATTTGCTTAGCAAGTGTGCTCTTACTCAGCTCAACAGCAATGCACTGTTGCTTGAACTTAAAAAGAAAATCTCTTAACTTGGACAAAAGGGGGTTACTGTTTGCAGAACATATGGGTACAGTAAAAGGAATGGTTAATAACCCTTCACACACCAGAATTCTCAGGTTTCCAATAAAAAGTTACAAAAGCTTATAAGCCTAACAGAGGAAGACAGAAACAATTATGTTATGCAGCTATCTGACCTACTTTTCAGGAGTTTGTATCACCTTTGTTTAACAATCCAGTACTGATACCATCTAAACTTAAAAACAGCTTCCACTGTCATTGGCTTTGGTGTGTAACCATGGAATTGTTAGATTTGACATAGGTTTGCCAGAAGCTTTGAAGACTGCATTTCAGTTTAAGGCATTTAAATTCATTCTGGTTTTTAAAGAAAATATACTGAAATAAGCTAGTTTAGTTATAAAAGCATTAAAGGAAGATACCTGTACCCTATGGAAAGAAGCCACAATTTTATGTCATTCTCTTTGGGTAATTTTTGCACTTGCAGATATACGTACAAACAGGCAAAGGGGAAGAAAAAAGAAAAAGAAGAATCACAAGGGAAAGCTCCCAGCAAGGGCAGGGGCATCGAAACTGATCTCCTGAAGAGTGCAACATCTCTGGTTGCAAATGACGAAGCTCAGCAGAGATAGATGGACTTTTGTTTTCAGGCAGCTATCTACATCCCAGCAGAAGGAAGTCATCAACCTAAGACACAATTTCACCTGAACTCAATGAGATTCCCCATATACAGCTTGAAATTCATAGCCAGAGGGATTTCCAGAGCAAAAGAAATGGTACATGTGAGAAGCAGCTATACCATGATCTGTTTTATTTGACCCTGTTACAAGGTAAAATGAAGACAGCATACAGAGGAAACAGCAGTAGAGAGGTTTAAAATGGGTAAAAAAGGTTTAGTACCTGACAGATTAGCTGGCATCTACAAGGGCTATTGGGACACAGTACTTGACACAGATTGGAAATAGCAGAGAGAAGCAGAGAAGGTGAGAAAATTCTCATAGCTGGTCATAATCCAGTAGATAAGGGAATAGGAGATGGGCCTATACATCACCAAAAAAGCATGGCAGGAGGCAAATACTTTCACAAGAAAAAAAGGTGCAAAAGGTGAAAAGAATAGATGGATAGCTGTGCAAGAATGCAGGCAACAGGAAAGAGAATGGGAAAACACAGAAGAACAGGACAGAAAATCAGAGCCAGCAAAACGAAGTGACCAAGCAAAGAGGTAGCAGCGCAGAGTCTCCATCACAGTACTATGACTTATTTTGAAACTTTGGTATCACAATCCATTGCTGCAAGCAAATGCTTACCACAACAAATGCAGAACTACGAACTTCTGTCACACTTCTGCATTGGTTATAAAACGTTACAAAAAACACACATCGCGTCAGCTGCCAAAAATCAATTCCAGTATGATGTTATTTGGTGTCATTGAATACAGCTTAATTTTCACAAAGACAAAGGTTTAGCAAAGGCAAATCATCATTGATCCTATATTACCTCTATGCATAACACGACGAGAATGCATATGTTCCAAGGCACTGCAAAGCTGAACAAAGTACTTCCACACTGTTCTTTCAGGAATCAACCTCTTCTGTTTCTTAAAATGCTTAAAGAAAAAAGGATGGACACTGAATATTAAAATTTAAAACTTACACAAAACATCTGAAAAAAAGATAGAAAATCCTTTATTTAAAAACAATAGAGGCTTCCAAACTAATGAGAAATGTTTACCAAAAATTCTTGACATAAAGCTTTTCCCTTAAATACTAACACATGTATTATCAATGTATGTGCTTGTCAATGCAGAGACACACATGACATTAATGAAATCAAGCTGCTATCCCAAAAGAAATATTTATATGCTATTTAGCAATCCTCAGTGCAGAATTAACACAGTCAGAACAGTCAGGCATACAGTAAGCAGCCACAGAACAAACAGAGGTCAGACACAAAAGGTACGTGCCACAGAGCTTTCCAAATTAAATACTTCCTTACACCAACATGGATTTCCATGCGCTTGTTTTCTAAATAGAAATACAAAACAGTAGTCACCCACAAGCACAAAGATCATGTAAGAAGAGCTGATCGGGTTAGTCTTGGAAACTTGTGCTATATGTAAAACGGGACTAAGGGAACTGTGATTTCTGACCATTTCACAGTTAGCTAGCTGCTGCTCAAGTATCTTCCATCCTGTATGAATGACCATTACCAAACACGGGTCACAGTTCAATGGCTGTTAAAGCCTACGTTAAACACAATTATGCTCTGCTACACACACCTCCTTCAAATACTACATTCAGGCACTGGAATGACACAGTCCTCCAAAAATACCTACTGAAAACCTGGAATTCAGCCAATGCTAAAACATTCAAGTTTGAACACTATCAATTTTGCAGCTAAAGGTAAGACAACTGAAAAACCGCTGCTCATTTAATCTCTCTTTTTAAAGAATTCCCTAAACGCACAAAGGAAATATAACATTAACACTAGCAAAATTTTAGATGGAAAGCAAAGTACTTAGATCTATGTTAGCAGCATACGTACACACACATACACTTCACACGAACACCCTGAGAAAGTTCATATAACAAGCATTTATTTTGCTGGAAAAATAAAAATATTTTCATATACTATATTCAAATGTGCCACTGGGAAGCTGACAGATGCATCTCTACGCATTAGAGACACATGCAGGAGTACAAGAAAGATGTTTTTAAACTAAACGTAGCCAAACGTATCAGTCATACAAAGGATCATAACATTTCACCGAAATGTGTTCAGTTATAGCAATTATTTCAAAATGCATTTTCATTTAAATGAGGCAAAGCATATAAATTACTTCTTTAAATATAATTCTCTCGCAGACTTGGACTGAATCCAAACAAACCCTGTGTATCAGCTCTCCCCATAGCTGGATTTGCATATCAGAGGACTGTTTGATGTCAACAGGAAGATGGAGACCAGGTTTCTTTTCATTTAAAAATAAATACACAATACATGTAAGTATGTGCACATGAAAGCACAGTTCCTTGATTTAAAATGCATTCTGAAATCATCATAATTATAACTAGGTACTTTATTTAAACATTCTGATTTATTTTTTTTTTTAAATCTAAGCACAGTGATGAGCCACTATTAACAAAATGTCTGAAATGGGAAGATTTCCCATTACAGGTTGCCATTCCAATGTACCTAAAGTACATCAGCATCCTTTTAAAGTGTTATGTACAAGCATTCTTTTGACATCGTGTTCATTTGCCATCTATAACATTGTAGCCGACTGTACACTAGAAAAACCGGCTTCAGTTCTTACAGTGCAAGCATGCAGCATAACAACAGTGTTTAAAATGTAGCCTCACTCTACTGAAGGCATTAATAATTTTGCACAACAACTCTTTCCTGACTGAAAGCACCGATATTAATCCTGTAGAATTAATCCATCTAAAGAGGGCGCAAAAAAAGAGCTGCTGATTTGCTAGCAACGTTTAAACTAAACAATAGGTACCATTTTCTCTTGTACAGCTTTCAAAACAATTATCTCCAAAATAATCTCACTGAAAATTGTTTTCTGTACTAATTAATTACACTATCTTCTTCCATCAAAATATTCTCAATGTTTTCTTGAGCTGCTGTCCACCAACAGCCAAAGCAGTGATGAAAAGACTGATTTTGCAAAACTAGCTATTGAAACAAGTTACATGTTTCTAAGAAACAGTCCAGCAGGCAGTTAATTCTAAGAAAAGTCAATAAGGAAAAGGAATTCCATTCCTGATTAGAACTTTAACTTCTAACAACAAACACAGATCAATGAAAAGCATGGTCAAACCTACTATATGCCAAACAGCATAACTAAATTCACACATATAGCACATATTAACTGTATTGAAAGCAAGATACTTTTCTCTCTCCATTTTTAAATAGTCCACAATGCAAAATGCAGTTCTAATGGTTGTGAGGTTTGCCCCCTCCCTATGGGGAAGCCAAAGTGCAGATGACATAATGCCAAAACAGTAATTTTTAACCTCTATTGTAGCAGAGCATAGCAGCACCACAAACTGTTAATGCTGAAACTAATTCTCTGCCTAATGCTGTAACGTCTCAAGCAACCCAAAGTCTACATAACCAAGCAAAGTCATCTTCCACTGTGTAAGAGTTGCAATTACCTGCTCAAATTTCACCTCAAAGGAATACAGGCTGACATACAGCTTTCTGCAGCACTCTCCTTTCAACATTTCACTACTCTGCTTCTTCCACCTGTCCTGATGACCCTCAAACCACTGACCTTCCAGGGTATGACATTAAAAAACATACTCCTGTTCGAGATGAAGCATCAGTCTCAACATATTTGAAACTGGGTGAAAAAGGAACTGTTTGTACATGTGCGTTAAAAATTTGGGCAGTGTTGCAAGCTAGTGCTGTGTCAGGTAAACTGAGAGTATCAGGCACGCTCAAGCAGCAGACTATCTCCCAGCAAGAATTACTTGTTTCAAAAGACATATCCCACAAAGTTTCCTTCTCTGTCTTTGAGAATGGAATCTCAAAAAACTGCTTTGAAGAGTTTTCACAATGGCACCACAGAGTAAACCGCAATTCAGTCATTTAATGCAATGGGAAATTTTTGTGGTCATAAATCTGCTATGCAAATGCCTTAAAGAGCTTTAAAGGTAGGCAGGTTATATCACCAGCTTGTCTTTTTGTCCCTTTTCACAGAATGACTGAGCAGTTTGGTTATAGGAAAATGGAATTCTCCTGGGCTTCTCTAATGAATTACAAAAAGAAAAGTTGAATATTCTCCATATGTTTCTATCCTAGTTTAGTTATATATAGTTGCCCTGCACCTAAACAGCACATGCCATTCAGCTTCTGGGAGGGATAAGAAAAGTAAAACGTAGACAGTGAAAAGAAGTTTTAAATCAGTATAAAAGCACAGAATGATATTACACTGAGTTTCTTAAGATGATGCTTTAAAGGTCAAATTCCAAAAGCAAAAGTGACAGCAATTAGCAAATGGTCTTACCTAGGCTTAACAAGCACGGTTCAGAGAAAATTCTTTATAAAGGACTATGTTTGACGTTTGTAAGAAAACTAAGGATTTCCTGCTGATGAGTAAAGAACAGTGACCATGGATGATTTCAGTGCAACTGAAGACCTCAATGAATGGGGGGGGGGGAAAGGAACATACTGTTATAAAAAAATTAAAAAAGAAAAAGAAAAATATCACTTCTCAAAGGAGTTCTCAAGCAAAGCAGCAACAAACCGACATGCAAGAGTTACTTAAAAATAGATGGAGT
>JBCJKH010006058.1:28407-40640 GCA_039877255.1 Loriculus beryllinus | reverse complement strand
GGTTTTGTCTCTGCTCTGTGATAAACGGTGCAGCTGGCCTACTTTAAAAGATTACAGGGCTAAGGACAAAGCATGTATTAGGTGCTCTTTTTCATCTTTCCTGTTCACCAACTTGTGTCTAATACTCCTCAGTCATAAGAAGCTTCCTATTTTCCTAGGTTTAGTATCCAATAATATTGTAATCTCTTTTCCTTGGAGCTTGAGTTCCTGGAGCAAAAATTAATTAAAGGCAAGGACGTTTCTTTCTCTCAGTGTTATAGAAAAGACTGTGAAAGTGTTGATGTCAGTTGCTCAAAATTAAAAGAAAATTAAGACATTAAAAATACTTCAGCTAAAAAAAAAGGGGTGGGGGTGAGGGAATTTAAAAAACAACCTTATGACTTTTGAAATAATTTAAATAATTTCTATATTAGTTTGTTTGTGCTGGCAAAATACTTTACTCTGGCATTGTAGAGAAAAAGAGTAAGGAGAGAGTTATGGACTGCATGGTGACTAGAAAAAACACCTCTGAAGCTCCTGTGGCTCTGGAGCTGCTGAAGCCAGTAATGCCTAAAACTATTTCCTCTCATTTTTCCCCAGCCTGTTTCTTCCCATTTCTATACATTGCTGCCTACCCTATCAAAAATTGTAAGATGGATACAGTTACTAATTTGTGCATTTCTGCATCATACTCAAATCAACCTTTCTTCTATTTCCAATTAAGTTCTTTAAACCTTTACTTTGAGACTCTGTATAAGTTGTGTTACTTATTGTGTTTGTTTATATAAACAAACATGTTATCATATATATATGTATACAAAACTACTTTTTTTCCCCTATTCATTCAGACCACACCTAAAGAAGAAGCTGAACTAAGATTCTGCCAGCTAACAAGGGAGTATCAAGCTTTGCAAAGAGCATATGCATTGCTTCAGGAACAAGTTGGTGGAACCCTGGATGCAGAGAGAGAAGCAAGGGTAATTTTCAAACTGAAATTTCTTTTAACTCTGAAATCACTGAAAAATCTGACAAACACATGGAGTAGCAAGAGAGATCTTTACAGGTCAGTGAAATGCAAAACACAATGTTTTTGAAGATTAACGGATATCACTAAGGTGATCACAATTTTGATTCATTTGGTGCAATCAGAACAAAGATATAATTATACTTTATTGTAGTGTGCACAATATACTAAAGATTTTAGCTGTAAGATGGTGTTATTGAGAACGATATCCCAACTGAACCTGAAATTTGGATAGAACATGATGGATTTAAAATGAATTGGGGAATAGGTTGTTATAAGTACTTGGGTACTTTTATGATGAATATATTAAATCTGATGAAGAAGATTTTTCTTTAAGCATTTTATCAAATGTATGAAATCATAATTTATTTTTAAAATCCCAGTTTGAGAGTATTCTTCCACTAAAAAGTACATAGCTAACTCTGGTTCCTATTAAGTCAGCATGTGTGATCATTTTCTCTCTCTGACATAAATGGGTTTTTTTATCCTCACAGCAATCTCTGTACTATAGGTTTTTGAGATGTGAGAAAGTATGTATTCTGTTTTCATTTACCCATCTGCTACCATTGTATTTAAGCATTTAGTGCAGAGATGAAGTGAGCAGAAGTCATGCTAACTTTTTCCATTCTGTTCTTTCCAAACGGGGGAGGAGAGAAATCACTTCACAATGAATTGGTGAGCTCTGACTCAGTCCCAGATCTGTTCACTGAACAGCAGTGGCATCAAAAAAGAGCTGAGCTAACTAGAGACAAGCTTTCTTCTACTTTATCCCAACTCCTAGCAGATAGTGGCACGTCTAGAAAAGTAGTGTATTTACAAGTCACCCTCTACTTGAAAGACAATTGCGATTGATGACCAAAGAACACATACTATCCAAATGGGCAAGTAATAGCCATAGGGCTCAAAACTTCATCATCTTCACCTCGTGACCTTCATTCTCCATCAAGTAGAGCTTGAACCTGTATATTACTGACTACTGAGAGAGTCAGCTGATGTCATTGCAAGGACACTCAATTGTTTTTGAAGGGTCGTGGCAATTGTGGGAGGTTCCTGAGGACTGTAAGAAAGCAAATGTGACTTTTCAAGAAAGGCAAGAAGGAGGATCTGGGGAACTGAAGGCTGGTCATTCTCAGTCTGATCCTTGAGAAAGCGATGGAGCAAATTATCCTTGAAAGTGTTTCCAAACATCTGAAAGACGAGGAGTTGGCTGGGAGTGATCAGCATGAATTTATGAAAGGAAAAGCACACTAAACTCACTTGATAGCTTTCTATGATGGAATGACTAGCTTTGAAAATGAGTTGAGAGCAGTGGATGTTACTTATCTTGAATTTAGTGAGTCTTGACACCCTCTCCCATGAGATTCTTATAGACAAACTGATACATACAGACTAGACAAGTGGACAATAAGGTGACCTGAAAATTGGCTGAAATAGCTCAAAGACTTGTAGTCAGTGGCAAAAGTTCAGTTGGAGGTGTGTCACAAGTGTTATACTGCAGGAGCTGATAGTGGGACCAGTACTATTTAAGGTTTTAGCTCCTTAGTGACCTTGATGATATGCACTAAGTTTGCAGATGCTACATAGCTGAAACAAGTTTTTTAATACATGAGGTGGTTGTGCTGCCGTTCAGAGGGAATCATTCCATTGTCTGCAGAGCTGTATTAAGAGAAATCCCATTAAATTCAATAAAGGGAATAAAAAGCCCTGCAAGTGGGAAGAATAACTTCATGCACCAGTACAGACTTGGGGCTGTCTTGCTGGCAAGCAGTTTTGCACAAAAGGACATAGGGAAGTCCTTGTGGACACCATGTTGAATGTGAACTGTCAATATATCCTTGCAGCAAAGAAGGTCAACAGTCTCCTGGGCTGCATTAGAAAGAAATCTCATTGCAGGCAGTTTTGACTAGATAACCTTTGACAGTCCCTTTCAACCCAAACTATTCTGTGAAAAGCATTAAAAGTTGACTGGGCAGTCCATAAATGGGGAAAAAATATCTTTGATCCTATGTGTATATAAATCTTCCTGCCTACCTGGATGTGCATGAGTATAAACACACTTTTTGATGTTTTTCCTCCCCCCAGACCCGTGAACAACTGCAAGCTGATCTTCTCAGGTGTCAGGCAAAAATAGAGGACTTGGAGAAAGCTCTAATCGAGAAAGGGCAGGTAAAAGCACCTCTTAATGTCCTCTACCACATCATTTTCTCCATTGCATGCAGTGGTGCCCTTGCCATCTTCATTGCTTGCTGGTCTGCTGGTGTGACTGATGCAGCTTAATTGCTACTCCAGCAATCAATTATTTAAATAAAGGAGAGTAATATATGTTATGCAAATCCTATTAATGGTTATTTTCTGGCATATAATATACTAAAGCATAACATCAAAGTAGCTGTGTGTGTGTGTGTATTGTCAATTCTGTTCCCATTGTCATTTGGTGAAGGCCTTTCTCCCGTTTTCTGTTTTGTTTATATTCACTAGAACTTCCAACCAAATAAATATTCTGTATTTGTACTGGAGAATATTTTTGGTGTGAAGCATAGAAATACTCAAAAACCAAATTACATCCACACATGCCTCAAGAGAGAAGTGAACCACTGAGTGTGTCTGATTACTGGAAGCCCCTTGTGGTGTTACTCTCCGGGGCATATATTGTTGGAGGGCCCAGCTTCTTTTATATTCCCGTCCCATCACACAGAGCAAAATTAGGCCTTGTGCTTCAGTGTATATTGTAAATATTCAATGAAGATGTGGCTACTGATGCATATTTAATAATGTCTAGGATCTTCAGGAAGGCTGACTAGGAGTTATGAGAGTGCATTTAAAAGATATTCAATTGAATAACTGCTAGAATGCACTGCAAAATCTGGGGACGTGGTTTTTATTTTATAGTTTGAAATAATAATTTTAACTTTGCGAGTGGTTTATGGAGATAAAATAGTATAAAGTTATCTCCAGATATACTTTTCAAAGACTAATGATCCTGTAGCATTGAATAAAAACAACCTACGAATAATGCCAAGTTACTGTTATCACCATTTTAGTGGTTTATTCTTTGTAAGAAAATAATTCTATGAGATTCTATACAAATGCAAAGGTTATATGCAAATTAAGGATAAAAATTGTTTATGCTAGCTTTCACACAAACTGCAATTTTCTTAGTAAATTCCATGTAAATAAAATATTACTAAAATAGAGAATATGTTCTCATTTTAAAAAGTGGCAGCGCACTGAGCTTTTGGAAGAATAAATGAAACTGAAGACCTCTTGAGTATCTACTGCTGACATTTTAGTGTGTTAATAATAAAGGTGTAATTGAAGACAGTAGTTACCTATTACAGTGTAAAATATAAGTACTGTGTATGTAAATAAGTGAATGTGGATACCCATGTCAGAAATGACTTCTGTGATTTCGCTTTTGGAATGATATGTCAAAAAAAGCTGCCTGGAAAACAGAATTTGATTAGTTATTACTTCATGAGATTCATAATGACATTTTCAACCTTATATCTCTTAGTAATCCTGAGAAGACCAACAGGGATGTGAACAAGGAGCAATATGATATTGTCTCTAGTGAGCTAGTTTGTATGCTTAGCATTAGTTTTCCACAGAAGTGGTCAAAGTGTCTTCCTGGGAACTCTAGCATCTGCTCAGTTCTCCTGACCTGTTGGTATCTACATTCCACAGAATAAATGGTTATGATGATAAACTGACTGTGAACTATGTGATTTTATTTTTTTATTATTATCACTTTGTCATGTTTTAATAATACTTGTGAAATGTTCATTCAGGAAACCAATCTCTAAAGTGCTTTAGAAAAGAAAGCAATGACTCAAAAGATCCTAGTGTATTATTCTAGGTATTTTTAGTCTTACTTTACAGCTTTAGCTTTAGGAAACAAAAGCAGCAAAGACATTCACAGTTTTCCTGAAGTAAAATTCAGAGCAAGAGACTAGAATCTCATTGTTAAAAATTCCTTTGAAGCTTAGCTTATAACAATTTCAAAGTAAGTACCAATGGCTTTTGTTAATTTCCCATCAGCTTGATCTGTCAGAATTCCCCTGATATAAATAATCCATTTCTGCAGGGTACCTTGAGGTGCATAGATAAACATTATATTAAGGGAATAAATTCTTATAAAATATTAATAGTAATATAAATGGTACATATAAGTAATAAATCTCAAAATATTGAAGTATGTAATGTATCAGATGGATTTTTTTATTAATGCTCAGCTCTCTCAGTGACCTGGTGCGTATATAAATACAATCCTACTAGAGTTAAGATTTTCTCAGAAAGTCAAGTTAAACCTTGAGAAAGACACAGAAATCAATATTCAATAAGGCAAAGTAATCTATTTTTTCTGCTTATGCAAACTGGAGTAGTTGGATGTAACTGTTGAACATGCATTTTTCATATGCGTGCATTGGGATATTAACCCTAACTTTGCATGAAACTCTGATTCCTTGACATTAGTAAAATGCTAGTTCAGTATTAAACTAGACATTCGATTTTATTTTCAACATCTCTCATTTGTTTCAAGAATTCTTAACAAATGTCATGCCTTTCCAGTACTCATTTTAGAATATTATTCTCAGTATGATACTTACAACATCATAACACTGAGAAGCTTGTTTACTG
This sequence comes from Loriculus beryllinus, assembly GCA_039877255.1. Taxonomy (NCBI): domain Eukaryota; kingdom Metazoa; phylum Chordata; class Aves; order Psittaciformes; family Psittacidae; genus Loriculus; species Loriculus beryllinus. The sequence continues at coordinate 34,999 of JBCJKH010006058.1, read as the reverse complement.
CAGGAAAGTTAAAATACACTCGTGCATTGTTATGTATGTGTGGAAAAAGGAGAAAGGACAATAGAATATGAAATTGTAGTGGACAGTAGGTAGAAAAACTAATTAAACTTTTCAAAAAAATGATAATTGAAGTAAAGATTATATCATAATGTAAAGACATTTAGATTTTAAATTGTCTTTATTTAGAAAATAATTTGATCTACAGTTAGTATGGCAAATTGAGTATTGGATATTGTGGTATTAAACTTACTAGAACAGTATGATCAAGGTTATGTAAAAACTTTACAGGAGAACAGAGTGAATTTGGATGTTACAATCCATTAAATATGAATGGTGAACTATGGCTGGCATTGAGGTTTTTGTAGGTTGGGTCTTTAAAGGGGTATTTGATGAGAGCTTTTGACGCGATGAAAAAAAACGAAAATGAAATTTGGAACAAGTATTCAGATGGAAATTGAATTTTTAAATGGAGTATAGAATATATTATATCACTTCCATTCCTCCATACCCTTGAATTCCTTATCACAAACACTGTATACTAGCCTAATTCTCACACTTTTAACAGGAGACAAATAACAGCATACTGCTGAAGCCTGTTCTTAGTCATTCGGGGTAGTTGAGTGGTTTTCTTTCCTTTCTCCATTGGGATTTGTATTACACCAGTCAAATTAGGATGATTTTGCAAGAAAGTTATCAACTCTTTTCAGTGGAAAGAAATAGCTTTGAGTTAAGCTAAGTAAATAAAATCTTTTAAAGGACATAAAATATCATATAACTGTAGTCACCCACAAATGCTATATGTGAAAATTTTAAAGTATATTCTTAGCTGGAACATATTAAGAAACAAGAGAGTCAGCTTCAGGAAAAGAAAGAAACTTTTGTGTTCTCTGTAGTTTCAGATGCTATTTATCCTTGAAAATTTACGATAGCTTTATTTTTTGATATGTGACCATTTTTATACTTGAATGTACAATGATGTCTGAAATCTTCTAGTTATTGTAATCATTCATTTGTCTTATTTTACAAAATATATATATTGTAATCTTCTTAATCCTCCTCATAGGATTCAAAATGGGTAGAAGAAAAGCAGCTGTTAATCAGAACAAATCAGGAGTTGCTAGAGAAGGTATGTGTGCAGAATATGGGAATATTTTCATTATTGCTGCCCTTTATCATAAATTGAATCCTGAAAGGAGATGAATGTATTAAGTACTGGAATATCAACATGAAAATTAGTCCCATTATTTCTTTCCAGACCATTATTTCTTTCCAGAAGCATGCATTCAGATAAAAGTCTCTGATTAAAATACTTATATGCTTTTGCAGTCTTTGGAAATGGAAGCTGCTCCTTATTGTGGATTACATGTTGCATAACCAACAGGAGAACCCAAGCTACCTGATGTTTTAGTGTCCAACAAAATACAGTGTGGAAACTTCTATTTTGCCAAAGAGTTACGCAAAGATTCTTATTGTCCTGATTACTAATAAAACTGCCTGCTTCCTTCAACTTTCTTTTTCTTTTTTTTTTTTAGTGTTTTTACACACAATAAATAATACTGATAAATGTAAGGTTATGGTATCATTTCCAATTTGAAATACTCAGAGCTGAGCATTATTCTTAACGGATATCGGTGGGAAATTAGCTACTGCTCAGGAAGTCAAAGAACTGTTTTTGTTAATTAGTAACTCAATATTGATATAATAGGAATAAGATGACCAAATAAAAATTCATGAGTAAAAGTAGCTACAGCTGGATTTAATTTATTTGGACATTTACATGGTATTATAAACATCATAGTACATTACGCCATTATGTTACATTAATGTTACATTATGTTACATTATGTAACATTATGTTACACTTCTATTGAGTTTCATACAAATAAAAAGATCACATGGTTAAGTTAGGCAGTAGACTAAAGCTGTTAGTTGGCATAATGAATAGCGAAATTTTAATTTCTATTTTCTTATTCTTAGTACCCCAAGTCACAGATGAAAATCCCTTTATTATTGTCTTTCATATAAAGAATACATGTCTATTTATGCAAAGACAATGAGAAAGTCTACCAAATCTTAATGTAATCCAGTTTCATTAATTTTATTTTAAAAGAAAGCTTGTATTGCTTAATTCATTTAGATATAATATTCATATCACTTTTCATACTACTTTCAGATTACTATTCTAAGAGAACATTGACTATTTTCTGCTGACAGTTCTCACAAATACTGTCTGCTGTGTTGTTCCTTGTCTATCTACAAGACACGACCCAACATCTAAACAGAAACTGAAATAATTAACAGTTTTGTCTAAACCTCTGGCCTGTAACTATGTACAATATCTTTTCTATTGCTTATGGGGTGTTGTGATGTTATCTGTCTCATAGATATACAGAATGGAACAAGAAGAGCATCAGCTGAAGAATGAGATGCAAGATGCAAAAGACCAGAATGAGCTGTTAGAGTTCAGAGTGCTAGAGCTTGAAGTAAGAGATTCTCTCTGTTGCAAACTCTCAAATGGAGCAGAAATTATGTTTGAACCCAAGCTGAAATTCCTGTAAAGATTACTGATGTCTGGTGCATGTTTAAGGGAAGTCACTTAGGTATCTATTTTTTAAATGTTGTACCTTGGGATAATGAAATTGATGCCACTGCCTTAATATGTTTTGGAAAGAGTGCTCACTAATGTTTATAAAGATGTAATATAGCTAATATATATTGCATATAGCTTGTTTTTAATCTAATAAAATATTTTGTTTTGCAATATTTTGCCTTTTTTATTTGTTTCATTTCCATAACTGCTCCTTTCCTGCATGTAAAATCACTTGGTATGTATACTACAGCCTTGGTTGTCATCGTTTAAATTAACACACCTTCTTACATCTTGCATGCAGTGATCTGACTAAAGATCTGACACATCCATCGTATCACTGTGTAACTGCTTTTAATAACATTGATTCAAGATTGACAACATTAATATGAAGCAAAATTATCTTACAAGAACACATTTTGATAGCAGCTTTTAAAGAATTTGTCTTACCTGAAATCCATTCTCTGGTGGTCTAAAATGGTCATGAAGTGGAAATCATTGGCCTTAATCAATGAAAAATGGAAAAAATCCTCTGAAAACCTCAAAGTGGTGAATCACAAGTGCAACTTCTGTACCTGAAAGTAGTATATTGCTCATAGCAAACAAATTTTATACTATGCACAAATGAAATAGCAGTAAAATTATTTGTTAATAACAATTTGAACACGTAGCCTATGATTAGAGTGGAAAGCACATAAATGGGGCCAATGTCGAATTTAATAACACTAAACCAGTTACGTGCGATGCACAGCTGTCACATGGTTGTATTGCCTGATCACACATTGTTCAGTTTCAAAGATCATCAGCATCCCTAATGCCATTTAGAATAAACTCTCCAAGAAAACTGTCATTGTCACTTCTTCATAATTTTCATCGCACAGCACATTCTGCCCAAAATCTTGGCATGCATAACTTCTCTGATAACGATGAAAATGTCGTCTTTTCCTGTTATGCGGACATTCTTCTTTTTTGTCTTTGACATTTCTTATTCTTTTTTTAATCATTTATCAACCATATATTTTGATGTTATAGCCCATTGTATTCAAAACTATGAATATAGGTTATTAGAATTTCAGTAGATGCTCAGGTAAAGTAGCATGCTTTCTAATACAGATTTTTATATTTTATTAAGCAATTGTAAAGTGAAATACTGAATGTTTCACATTTGAATTGGCAGTTGTTACACTAGAAACTGCTTCTTTAAGTGTTCTTAGAAGTAAAACAATCCAAAAGATTTTCTTAAAAAAAATGAAAAAAAGAAGTGCTTCAACGTATCCTTCATTAGGGTATTTTTCACATGGAAGGATCACATGAAAACAGCTCAGTGTGAGGTTTAGAGTTTTGCTGTGTGTGATGTCTTAAAGACTTGTTTCACAGAATAACAATTGAAGCATTTTTGTGTGATTGCAAGAGAATATTTCTTTTTTTTCCCCTTAGTGGGCAAGCATCTGGACTGACAATGTGAATGCTTGACTGAAATAATGACTGTTTCTGGTAGTCAGGACAATAACTTTTTTGAGAGTAATTCAATTATTTCAGATGATAATTAGGCTACAGTAAAAAGCAACCATTTTGTTTTCATCAGTTAATGCAAGCAAATTCAGGTGAGTTTAATGCAATAGAAACTAATTATCTTTTTTTGAAAAAAAAAACCCTGAAATGGTAACTGGATTGAAATCAGAATTAAGTTTCTGGGTTTTGGTTGCAAAAATATTAATTAAAACAGAGCTTATGGGGTTCGGGGAACATACAGAGTACAGAGGTTCTTTTTTTTTCCCCTCTGTTGTAGTTTGAGTTAGGTTTAAGCCAGTTAATGAGCAAGACTTGCCATGCTTGGTAGCTTGCTTCAGTGAATGGATGCAGCCCACTTACTTTATCAATTAAAGCACCTGCATGGATGGTCATAGGAACTTTGCAGTATGCAATATTTGCAGTAGAACTCTCTCATTGTACTGTCGGAAACTGAAGCTCTTTTTGCCATTCCCTCTTCATGTGATATGGAGAGGAAATCTGACTTTCCTCACTCAGGTTCCCATGGCTACAGAGAATTGTGAGTAAGACCCAGTACCTTGGTTGCCCAGAGCCTTCAATCCAGTTATTTTCACAAACATATTTACATTTAAGTAAAACTGCCTATGTATTGGTTTACTGTATTTCTGTCTTCTGAATAAATAATAGGTTGGTATTTTGAAAAAATGCATGAAAATCAAGTAGATGGGCTGGATGAATTTTGCAATACTGTGATTTTAGATAAATGGATGTTTATACTTTTTAGTTGTGGCCCAAAGAATCAGTGTAGATTAGTTCTGCTTTTCAGAATATTCCAATGTCCTGGGTTGCACTGTGAATAGGACTGGGGATTTTACATGCTCTAATAGAAAGCTTAACTGAAGAATAAACAGGGAGCAGGTACACAGCTTTAATTTCACTGAGAAAATCTTCAGTGATAATACTATTTTATGATAGAGTTTAAGTTTTTTGCCTGCAATTTCTTCTTTCTAAGTTGTTCTTTTTTCCATGAAAGACAGTAGTAGTTCAGTAAGATTACAATCAACATAAATACCTGCAGAGTATTTTAGGACTCCAGTCAGTTATTTGGCCAGTGTGCAGAGATTCCTTTGCACAAGTTTCTTTCTGCAAAGTTCAGTTAACCTTGCAGAAAGTGTGTGTGCACACAATTAGTTGGAAGATAGCTCTGGTTTTGTGCTTAGTTAAGGACAAAATCCTTCAAATATGGTAAAAGGAAAGTAAGAGGACATACCATGTATTTGGAATATTATTAGGAATCTTCCTTTGTAATGTACAAGCATGTTTTGCAGATGTGAGAAATAAACATTTACTTATAATCACGTGTTATTTTTAAACAAAATCTTTCCTCAGGAGAGAGAACGAAGGTCGCCGGCATTTAATCTTCAAATAACCACCTTCCCTGAAAACAATGGAAGTGCTCTTCAACTGTTCTGTCAGCAGGAAGGAATAAAGGTATACACAGAACATGAGTAACAGTTGGATATCTAGGAATGTTTTTGGAATGACTAACTCAATATCCAAACAAATAGTTTGCTCTTTGCAAAGAAAATCTGAAAAAATAAACATAGTAAGGAAAGATATTTTTGACTGGGGAAATGTTTTCATAAGAATATGATCTGGTAGTCTGTGAGGAATTCATTAGCAAAAATGAAGGCTGGCCTATCAAGATAACTTACATTTAGTCAAGGGTACTGCTATAGAATCATTACAAAGAACAATGTGGATGCTGGTGAGATTCATTGTCAGGCTTGCTACAGTACTTTGTTCTTGATATTAAATGTTTTTATCTAAGGTCAGAAATGTGGTATTCTTTTATTATTTTAGACCAAATTTAACAAAGAACCTGTGTACTTGGTTTGTTGAATTAATATGCTTACTTGTCTAGGCCAGGGCCTTATAACAAAAGGTGTGTGATCCAAAACTCATTCAAATAGGTGAGAGTCTCTCTATCATTTTAGAACAAGCCAATCTCACTTGGGTTGCTTCTGCTATGAGGAAGCAAGAGTTATTCTTTTCACGTATGTTCTCCCTTAAATAGGTTAGCTATACAGATTGATTTGTATGCTGGTTCACTTAAGACTGAATTCAGGCTTTCTTGGCTAGCAATGTTGCGCAACAGGCCAAGGTAACTTCCCTACAAGTAACTAAAGCAGAATATCTCTGTCTTACATTCCATGGCACTTGCTTGTATTTGTACTTGTGTTTACAAGTCCTCTTGTAGAAGACTTGTTCCTATTCAGTGCCTTAATAAGCACAATACTAAAAATAAGTTGTAGGCTACATATTGCAAGCTAGCTGAGTAATCCAGAAGAGAAAAAGTAAAAACTTGATTCTTTCCTACAGGTTTGACTGAGTAGTCTTTTCCCAAACGACACTAAGAGTCATCAGTTAACTTATTACATTTCAAATACAGCCTCCATGCAATATAACACCTGCTTTTTAGCTTATCTGTTATTCTAGTTTGTGTGTTGGCTG